>WYDF02093221.1:0-10832 GCA_009867245.2 Adranes taylori | reverse complement strand
CGCTCACATGTAACATATATATATATATATATATATGAAAACTATATATATATATATATATATATATATATATACATAGTTTTCAATCAAACAATATTTGTCCGATGATTGGTTCAGAACGGAGTTAATGTATATTCGCTTATACAAATACAATGATGTTCCGTAAAAAGGAGGGTGCTGATGAAGCTTAATATATCTTAATGGCAGAAATGGCCATCCACCAAAAAATGTTCATCGGAATTTTTTCTACCTTTGTATTCTCTCATATATGATTAGCAATTTTCTATGATTACCTGCTTAAAAAACAACTATTATAATTAATTTGTGGTTGTGGAGGCAACGATATCTAAAAAATGCCCAATTTGTTTATTCTATAATGGTTTTAAGAATTGGGAAGTTGTTTTTGGACAATTTCTTTATTTTGTCGGTATCGAGATTCCTGTTTGTCTTCTGGTTTCTCCTATATAGATAGCGCTGCAGTACAATTTATTTGGTATACTCTGGTTTTCTCTTACTTATCAGTTTTGTGTTGCTTAAGATATCTGAAATTTTGTATTGTATCCACATTTTATGTTGTATATTTGAAATAGTTTATCTGTTCTTTTGCTAATGTTGCATTGGTATGTAAATTTTTTGTAAGTGTATGTTTATCTTGTCGTTATTGTCTGTTGTTTTTGATGTTTTTTTAATTATGTTCCTTTTTCTATTTGGTTAGTTAGTTTTGTTATTGTATTTTGTGGGTAGCCATTATTTGTTGCTATTTCTGTTAGTGCTTGAATTTCGATGATTTTATCTTCTAATTGTAGTGGAAGACTGTTCATTCTGTTTATATACGCAGCAAGACTTGATTTTTTATGTCATGATCGTGATGTGATGATGCATGTATGATTGTATCGGTTAATGTGGATTTTCTGTATATATTGATCTTGTATTCCGTTGGAAGTTTTCTGATGTATAAAAAATTGGTTTTTTACATTCGGAATTTTATTTTCGGGAGTATGTTGTTTATTTGTGAACTAAATTGGTTGAGTATTAGTGTCCTGAATAGGTTGAGGTTATTTGTGCACTGAATTGTACTGAGTTTTTATTGCGGATGGTAGTGTTTCCTTTCCATATACCAACATGCAAAAAATGTCATTCATGTATCTTTGCCATATAAGTATATTTTTTGCAAATGGTAGTTTAACAAAAATTTTGCATTGTACATAAAGATAGTTTTTGTATGTCTTCGATGTCTTTTCTATCTGTTAGTTTGTTTGTATAAGTTAGTAACGTCCAATAAAACCATAAATATTTGTTCTGTTTTATTTTTATTTTCCAGATGTTGTGTGAGTTCTACTGCATAGAGTATTTTGGTTTGTAGTTGATGTGATTGTTGAATATATTGTTAACTGTTTTGGCTTTTGTCAGTTAAACAGTTATAGGATGTTCTAATTGGTCTGATAGGAATATTAGTTTTGTGCAGTTTTAATAATCCGTATAGTCTCCATGTTTCTGGATTCATGCTTATTTTTGATTTTTGTTGATTGAATTTATTAAATGTTGTTTCGGGTTCTATTATTAATACTTTTGTTTTTGTTACAAATGAGTTTATGGGGTTTTTTATTATTAACTAATAGTAATTTTCCGTCAGGTCTTTTTACTTTATTGTTGATTGTTATTATTATGTCTATTATTAGAAATCCAGCTCCTTTGTACCCTTTAGTTATACTTATTGTCCTTTATTAGTTGTGCTGTTTCTTCTTCGTTCAATATTGTATTTGATATATGTGTGACTTTTGGATAGAAATTCAATGATCGACAGTTCTATAGAACAAGCTGTCGTATTCTACATCTTTGTTATGAAATAAATCATACGTCACCAAAATGAATTAAGACTAATATCAATCCGAGAGAAACCCAGGTTTTGATTTCATCGCAGGAGAAATTCTAAAAAAGGTTCTTAGAAATCTATAGTGAAGCTAACTAACTTAACTAAGACGTTCTTCAGATTAAAACATGTACCAAGCTTATAGAAAAGGCAGAGGTAATCATGATACCTGAACCGGGGAAACCGCTGCACGAGGTAACTTCATTCAGACTAATTTCACTGCTTCCGCTAATAAGCTGTACAAAAATGTACAGTTAAAAAGACTAAAACACATCAGCAAAGAAAAGAATCTGATCAGATTATTACCTTGGCTTTAGAAAGCAAGACTCTACTATTGACCAAGTACATAGAATCATGGATGTGATAGAAAAGTTGCTGAAAGAAAAAAGGTCTGGTCTGGCACCATTCTAGATGTAGCTGAAGCGTTTGACAAAGTCTGGCATTTAGGCCTATCTCACAAACTGAAAGATATCTTACCTCATAGCTATTAAAAATTCAATGTGCCGAGTTACAAGACTTCTGATATGAAAGATGCTAAAACTGTGACTGTAAGAACAAGTGGACATGAAAAAATGTACTACATTATTGTCCTCTCATGTGTGCCGACCTTACGAATCTTAATCCATTGATCATTTTCAAGCGTAAAACTATGCCGAAACCTGTAAACATACCGACAGAGCTTGCTGTTATTCCAGAAGGACTTCCTTTACAATTGCAATCCCTTGATGTATCGATAAATAAACTCTTTAGTGCATACGAGGAAGAAATGGAACAAATGATGATTCATGAAATTCAACACAACTTCACGCCGAAGGGTGTGCTTTTAACCAATCTACAATCAAACAAGTGTGTCAGTGGATGAAACTGTCATGTGTAGAGTGACTACTGATATTATTGTTAAAACTTTTAAGAAGTGCGGCATAAATAATGCTCTCGCTGACAGTGAAGATCATCTTATACATATAGAGGAGGACAACGATAATGGCAAAGAAGAAGAAAAAGGCTTAGGAAATGATTTCCTAGTATTTTAAAGGTCGGTTCAATTTTATAAAGTAATAAAAAATTATTTATTTAGTCTATGGTAAAACTGTAATTTATAAAAAAAATGCTTAACAATTAAGGTACGTCTTATAGTCCTTAACGTTTCATAGTCTCTAGAATCAAGTTTAGCAAATACTAGGATAGGAGTTTTCGTTTTCAAGATTTCTAACATTCAGTGCCTATATTTACCTTCTTTGCGTCTCTTTCTCCTGCAAATAACTTGGCACTGATTTCAAACAAAATCTGCATCAACCTCAGCTTCGCACAATTTGTTCTTTTATAGTTTCCTTTTCATAGTTCTTGCCATAAACCATCATAGTTGCTTAAAGTAAACACAATGTGACTGACATGATATAGGAAAATATTTTTGAGACAGCTTTTGTAATACATAATTAACTAATATCGTGTAGAAAAGTAAAGTTATGATATCTTTCTACTTTTTCATATAAAATAAATTATTACACGAAAACTGAGACATGTGCAATATTGTACCTGCAAAAGCATTGCCCTCATTTAAATTTAGTTCTGTTATAGTGCTTTCAATAATCATATGTTGTTTTAAACGCTAAGTTCAATACATAATAAATATTTTAGTATTTTAGCATTCTTGTTTATAATTTTTGATTGCAAAATTGAAATATATATCTATCATAGGCATAGGACAGGATCTTGTTTCGTCGTTTCGCGGTCCCATCACACATGAGTGTGACTATTTCAATTCAGTTTGACTGCCATATATCAGTCTTTTGAGTATACTATAGTCGCTTAAAAGCGTGTATTTCTGTCATTGTCCCGTTAAGAGCCAGTTATGATAATAAAAATTCCAATCTTTGCAATTGATGGCAAGTTGGTCGGATTTATACTTAAATAATGTGTAAGTATACAAAGTGTATACAGGCCATCGTTATTGCACTCTCATGAAATATTAAAGTTGAATATAATATTTCCTAATAATGAGATTTATTCGGTGCGAACATATACGGTATAAGTTATATATATAAATTATTGTGGTATAGCTAAATTATGCACTTCTAACGGTACAATGACAAATATACACGCTTTTTAGCGAGTATAGTAGACTCGAATGACTGAAATAAGGCAGTCAAACTGAATTGATATAGTTACACACTCATGCCTGATGAGACCGCGAAACGGCGAAACAAGATCTTGTCGTATGATAGTGTCGTATTAGTTTTTATTTATACCTGACCAGAGGTAGAATTTATTTATGCACTTAGAGCTCACACAATTAGTTGTAACTAATTTAAATATGATAATATATTAAATAAATGAATTTATGAGTTTCATAATCTTATGTGCTACGCCAACCCCATTTATATCAGAAATTTAAATTAATTCACAGGACAAATAAAACTTTTGTGGTTATATTTTTTCTAATCTCAATTATTTGCAGGATGGGTTGGATTTAAAGTTCACTTAAAATATTAGAATACAACTAAATTAAAATGTAGGCAATGTCTTTCCCTTTACAATATTTTAAATAATTATTTCTGAGTTTTACATTATGTGCACTTTATAAATATTTTAAATATAATACAGAGTAATTACTACAGGGAAAATTATATTTAGACTTTACTCAATGATTATATAACTATTATTAGTGTTATTACATTTTTTTTAGGAAATCATAAGTTTAAAGACCATTGCGTATCACAATTTTTACAGATTTTCCTAGTATTTAGTTTAGCTCTGATTTCATATATTTTATCTTAAAAAAAATATTGAAGAATTTTCTTGTCTCAGGAACGAATCAAACTTACTTATTTAAGAATCGCTGTTGCTAAAAATTGTAAGTTTTGCAAACAAACATATATTATAGATGAATTGTGAACAAAGTGCATTTTATTTGATTTATTTCTACTTTATAATATCATGACTTTACTTTTTGCACTACAATAAACCTGACTAGTTTTAAACTTTTAATTACTGTGCATATATATTTTTTCATAAAAAAATCATTTGATGGCTAGCATAATTTAATAGTATGAAACTAAATAATATTAAGTAAGTAATATTAAGTACTATTACACGTTTGTCTCTTATAAATTGACAATTTTTTGTACTTGAACTAAAATTAAATTACAGATTAATATTTCTTAATTTAATCAACATTAAATCTGAAAATAGTTCTATTTGTTTAAAACAACTTTATTAAATAATTTAAAATGTTTTTGTTTTCAGAATAATATAAATATAATTCTTATTGACCATTACGTTTTTTTTAACTGACAATTGTCAATATAATTTAATAGATATATAAAATAATTAATATATTTTTATTTAAATTATTCAACATGCAAGTGTATGTTATATAAAATAAAATTAAAGCATTATTGATTGACATTAAAATGCTATGTGATTTTTCTAACATCAAAATTACTAAAATAATTTCTAGGATATAATTTTGTAATTTTAATGCCTTATTCACTATTTAATATTAACGAAAAAATTTTCTTAAACTCTTCGTTGTTTGCGAAACGTTGCTTGAGTTCGTTGTATTCACGAACGTTTAAAAACGTATTTATATAATTTTAATGGAATGTTTTTAAATGTTGGTTTTGATTTTATTATAAAATTACATAATTTTTTTTATGTTTTATTTATATGTGTAAAATTGTTTTTGATAATCTATTTGTTAACTGACCGTAATATAAAATTATATATTACTTTTATTTAATGATCACAAATCTAAAAACATCGTTTATGCATTTTCAAAAGCGCTTGATTCATAGCAATTTTGTTTCATCGTGTGCCACGTTCATTATGATACTATTTGAATCTGCGTTTCAACTTATATTTTAGCGACATGCTTTAGCATTTTAGCAAAAACGTATATTTACCTCTATTTTATTAAAGATGATGAGGCTAACAACACTCTTAGTCATCAAATAGTTTTACTAAAACAACAAGACATTCAATCTTCGCTTGAATAAGATCAACTGAAAAAGCTGATCCTCTTTAGAATTTGTGAGCAGTATACTACAAGAAAAGTAAATTTATGATACAATAACTCTTCGAGAAATTTGAGGAATATACATATAATCGAATAATCGAAAAGCTAGAGGATTGTTTGCAACGCTTTACAGAAATTCAAATTCCTTAAGAAATATCAAAATTCCTTGATAAATGTTTTAGAGAATTGATTAAAAGTAATGCGACTTGATCTTGTATGTGCACGGATTCGAACCACTTAAATATTCTCTATAATCTTCCTTAAACAATGTTCCTCTATTACTGTAACGCGATAATTTTCTTAGGATCTTTGACTTTTAGGGTCGAAAGTTTTTCAGTTTGGGGTAAGTGTAATGTGGAAGAAAAAACAAGCATTTGTCTCCGCTTTAGGAACTATAAATAATCAGAATGAAAGGCTCAAATTAGGCGCAATTTAGCGCATGGCAAATACGGTTGAAGCGACCACGCAGTAGCTCTAAGCTGCTT
This sequence comes from Adranes taylori, assembly GCA_009867245.2. Classification (NCBI taxonomy): domain Eukaryota; kingdom Metazoa; phylum Arthropoda; class Insecta; order Coleoptera; family Staphylinidae; genus Adranes; species Adranes taylori. Next base: position 4,462 of record WYDF02093221.1, on the reverse strand, counting down.
TGTGCCGGTAGAATCTGGAGTGAGAATTTGAGTACAGGCAAACTAGGAATAGTTTAAGGGGACGAAAATCGCGGGGATCGCGGGGACGGAAGAGAAACGCATAGCCGGTACCCGACATCTGTTGGACTGTATAAAACTGCCAAAGCGAAAATAGGGGAAGCATCATTAATAAAAGTAGTTTTTTTCATTACGGAGCTCAGTTGAATGTTGATATTCCTTACAACAAAAATAAATCGGAAGTATAGTGTTGTTCAAAATGGCTACAGCTCAGATATAAGTTAAATTATAATCATATTTATTGACTCGTTTGAAACTCTCAAACAATTAATATTGATGCTGCGCTTATCTCTTCACTATTTTTTTCTAATACACGTTATTGTAGCAATGAGAATTGCGAGCAATACGCAAGCCGTCGTCTGAGAAAGTTCCGTGGCGAAGAGCGGTGCAGTAAAACTCGTATTGACGGGGTAATAGTGGCGGAAAAGATATAAAATTTGTGGTGGACGGGTGCAATTAGATGCTGTTTAAGTGTGGTGAAAAAACTGTTCCAGAAAAAAAAATGCATCAAGAGGAAATCAGGTTTTGGTTTTTATGTATGTGCGATATATAGACAGGCCGTATCGTACATAATAGTTCTATTGGTTATATCGGCACATGGAGAGAGTAAAACTAATGGTCGTGGCTAGATACGATAAAGCAGCTAAAGCGTATGACAGTGTTAACGTAAGTTATATTATACGTATCAAGCAATTGTACAAAAAATGGCGAGGGAAGACAATACAATAGACCGTTACATATAAAAGTCGGGAAGTATAGACAGTATGAATAGCGAACCGAAAAGGATGGTCGGTGGGGTTTGAGAAAGGCTGTTAATGACAAGAGAAAAATAAGCAGAAGATGGATTTGATGACAAGGGCAGTGGTGAAGGTGAATTGATTACGTTGTTGAGAAATTTAGCAAGGGGAATGAATTCAATAATGGAGGAATAAAAATAAATTAGGACGGATACTGACGTTTGGAGAAGATGATGGAGGAGAAAGAGAAAGGTTGGTAGAAGTGTGTTAGAAAAGAGGCCTGGAAAGGGCGGAAGAGAACAGGCAGATGGCAGAAAGGAGGCTGAATATAGTGAATAATAGTGTTAGTGAAGCCGGAGAAGACACAGAGGATATAAAAAAGGTCATAAGGAAGGGTATGCAATGGGATGTGGTAATGAAAGAAACGAGAAGCTTTGGTAGGAAAGACGGGAAGAGAGGTGGTAGACCACAACTAGCCAAATTTTAAGGAAAGAGGAGGGGGTTCTGGAAAGGCGAAAGTGGCCTACAAGAAAGTTTGGATTGAGAACGAAGAATGGATTTGGAACGAGGAGAAAGAGAATTTGGTGAAAGCTAAAGGAGTGACCAATGTACAGGTGATCATGAGGAAGGGAATCGGTCGGTAGAGACGGAAAACTAGTAAGGCAATGGGGTGGCGAAGGAAGAATGGAAAGTCAGGAGAACAAAGGAGAAAGTATGTAGAAATTATGGGAGGGGAGGTACAGGAAGAAGGGGATATTGTATAATCAGAATAATACAACAAAAACAGGATTTTTGCCAACATCAATCATTTAAAGAATTAAATATTTAGGAGATTATCAAAAACAATATTATTTAAAAATGTAACATTCTTTCTAGTAAATAATAAACAATCGTATATTTAGGTCCATATTTAGAAAACTAAGTACTCCATAATATAACTCTTTAATTTCTCGAGTTGACTGTAATCATTACGTGTTTTGTAACAAAATATAACATTTTTCAGTTGATTAAACGTTTTTTAAATTTAAATCTTTTAAATAAGAGTACGTAGATTTCTAAAGTATAATGTATTTGTTAATAAAACTGATCTCGTAGTAAAATCATTACCACAGCAAATTTTTAAAAAAATTCCTAGTTAACAGTGCATTAATTATTACTTTCTTCTTTTTAAAATTTAGAAACAGGTCCTCGATTAAAGCATTTTTTTCATATAATTAAAATTGATTTAATAAAAGAAAAGCTTTATTTGGGGTATTATAATTTTCATATAAAACTGGAAGCCTTACATTAAATTACATTAATTTTAGTTAATACTTTTAATTAGGAACTTGTTTACCATTAATACTTTCTGTTTGACTCGTATAAAAATAGCTCGCTTTAAAATACTGCGGCAGATTGAGTTTTAAAACGAGATCATTCCATAAGTTTATGCATTTTATAAAGCTTTTACATCAAAAATTCATTTTCTTTTAATATTTTATATGTAAAAACGTTTGAATAAAAATTTCTTAAATTCTAAGGGACCTAACATTAATGGACGTTTTTCGATGTTCCATAAACTCTCAAGGGAGGGATATTTTACAATTGTTACACTATCATCTAATCAATTTTCATGTAGTGCTTTAAAAATGACAAGAGCAATAAAAACTAAAACTCAAAAATTATACATAATGTACAGAGATATACTAGAAAATTTATATATTTAAAGACTAGAATAGGTTTAAGAATAGTGACTAGTTTTTCTATTAATTTAAAAAGTCTAAATATTAAACAGAAGATGCAAAAAGTCTATGACTACTTGCCATTTCTATGACACTAACAGCATTAGCAGCATCTTCAGCTATAGTAGGTTCTTCTTTCAAACAAGCAGATTCTAAATGTTTATTTAAATATGACTTTAACGCAAATGATTTATGACATCTTTGGCATTCAAAGTTTTTATCAGCGGAATGCGTTTGCATATGAGCGCGTAAATTTGATCTATCTGCAAATGCTTTACCACAATGCGCACAACCGTATGGTTTTTCTCCAGTATGGGACCGCAAATGGCCTTGAAGGAGCCAAGGTCTTGAGAATTGTTTACCGCAAACTCCACATTTGTGTGCTAGTTGATGTGTAAGTACATGCATCGCGAGCGCTGGCATGCTAACATAGGCTTTACCACATGTCATACATTTCTTTGCTGATTGTGAGTCAAGACTCCGATGTGTTTGTTTGTGCCTTGACAAGTTACTTGATGTGGCATATTGTTTACCACATTCACTGCACGTATATTTAGGTTTCTCGTTACTGATTACTTTGTTTTCTACTTGCTCTTCAATTACAGGGCTCTTCTTCTTTGATCTACCATCACTTACGAAAAAGGCTTCATACGTATAAGCAACTGTCTTTGTTGATTTATAAGTAGATGTAGGTTCTATTTGGCATTCTTTAACTTCCTGATGATCAATTGTTATAACAGTTGTTGGTTGTTGAGGCATAAAACATGCCGTTGATGCGCTCAGATCTAAAATCGCATGCGCCGCGTGTAGATCTTCCTCGGCAGGTACTCTTAAAACTCGAGTATGTGGTTGAACAATAACAGGTGGCGTTGAAGGTTTATCTTCTAATGAATACGGCCTATAAATATCTTTTTTCTTAGGTGGTAAACTTAAAGCAGCTCCTGTACTTGTGAAACACATAGATAAAGACTTTTTACCTCTTTGTTGCGCTGAATTGTAGACGTCCGATTCTGGTGAAATTGTGTTGATATAATCATGTTGTTTACGATTAGGTTTATACGATTCGGTAGGCGAATGGAATGCATCGAAGGACTGACTTGGTGTATGTATACTTTCTGTTGATTCAGCTTGTGAAATGTAAGTGGGACTGCTTGCGTAACATGTGATAGTTGATGATTGAGGTAAGTCTTGAATATATCCTGCAACAAAACATTTTTCTTATTAATAAATGTGTCTAATTTCTAGCAATCATTCTTTATCTGTGCACTTGCTGTACTACGCGGTACACAGATAAAATGTGTAGTAACTTAAAAGCTTATATTTATGGATTCAACTATGCACATAGTGTTTATGTTTTACACCTAATTTTGATCGCGTTGTATTGTATAATATTCATTTCGTCAAGTTATTAAAACAACATTTCGTTCAAGGTTATGTTTCATGCTTGGTGTGAAGCAGTTCAATGCTACTATTATAGTCTTTATGATATACTGATTAAGTCAAAGTTCCAGTTATAGTTAAAATTGTATAACCATTTCACGCTCTACGTGTAGAAACGAGTTTGGAACGCTCCGTATGTGCTTATCTGCAATGCGAAATGATTAAACGTGCATGCCATATTATACGAGTTTGTAGGGGCTTACTTATTACTTACGAATGGCTTACTTATTGATTATTGCGAATTAATTAAGTCGAAAGAAAAAGAAACATTTGGTTTATTTAAAATAAAACTAAAATTACTTTATTTACTTTAACTACAAAAGTTTCAATACCTGTTAAAATTTAAAGAAAAACGATGGTTCTACTTATGATTGAAATAAATGGACTAGGTATAATTAAAAAGATTAAAAATACATGACCTAGTCTTAAGATTTAAGTGTCTTAACGAAGCGAATGTTTCATATGAATGCTTAAATGAATCTCTTCATTATGAACTTCTATTTATTT
>WYDF02093210.1:0-10832 GCA_009867245.2 Adranes taylori | reverse complement strand
AATCAGATCAAATCAGATCAAATCAGATCAAATCAGATCAAATCAGATTAAATCAGATCAAATCAGATCAAATCAGACCAAGACAGATCAAATCAAATCAAACAATATCAAATAAGTTCGAATCAGATCAAACCAGATCAAATCAGTTCAAATCAGTTCAAATCAGTTCAAATCAATTCAAATCAGATCAAATCAAATAAAATTACATGAAATCTGTTCAAATCAGTTCAAATCAAATCAATTCATGCCCACATTAAACAACGGATAAAACTATAGTATGCAGGGCGTCAGCCTTACACGGCAGGCTGCTATTTTAGAAATTAGTCAAAAAAAGTCAAGAGCGATCTTAGGCCATGGCAAATCGGACAGCGAAGCTGTCCGCGCCGTAGGCAAGTACGGGAACCGAGGGATTAATGGGTAGGTGATTTTTAGGTCAAACAAGTTTTATATAATTTACCCTAAACAACTACAGTGCAAATTGCATTTACGAGTTTTGATGTGACAGTCAAAATTAATCGGTTCAACTTTTGTTTTATGCCAGATATAACAAAACGTAGGACTTCCAGTACAAAATGTAGGACTACAAGTGGGGTGGCGATCACGTCCACGAATTTTTTAATCATTTACCTGAATCGAAGTCCCGAATCGGTCCTTTCTTATTACTTCGGCGTCATTGAGTAACATCTAGTTCATAAATAGTCGCATCATACGTAGTCGCATCGTACGAGTCCAATAAGCGCGCTAAGCATAAGCGATGCTCACGATGTTTGAGTCCGGATCGATAAATGAAGTTGCGCTTGCGCTATAGTATTCATGTTAACTTCTGATTAAATTGTAATGTTGCCACATTGTGCGTTTAGTTTTTAATATAAATTAAATACTTACTGTATAATTAATTCATATATTTTATTTTTAACATACATTACAACTTATCATGATACATCATGAAATAAATGATTAATAATGTAATGTATATTTTGTCTGATATTTTCTTGAATATCAATCTAAAACTTTAATCTTGATTTAAGTTGGTGAAAATATTTGATACACTTGTGATGCTTAAAGTATTTTAAAATCTTTCCATTTATTCCCTACTATTTACTCTATTCATACCTCGAAAATTATTACACGCTAATAAAAAGTAAGAATCTAAATCTTTGTGTGTACTGAATAAAAAGCAGTAAAATACGCCAACACGCAACTCTTTAAAACTATGGCAACGTTGTACAGCATTTCAAACTACATCTCATACCACGTATTAGAAGCGCGCTTGTTGGGCTCAAAAAATGCGACTACACCTAAATATAAGACGTATATTGCTGAAACAAAATTACTATTAAATTTTGCTATACCTTTTCTGAAATGTTCTTCCGCATAACTAGCCAATGTATATATCTTCATCCTTTGTACAGTTGTTATTGCTTGTAACTTATCACCATTATTTCGTACATCAAATACACCTGCCTTCTTAAACGCGACTAAAATTCCCGCTCCAGGTTTCTCTAGAGCCGGCAAAATCTGGATATGTTCCGTTGGAAAATCACCAACACGTCCATTACATTCCCCATAGCCCCATGCAGCGTTCATGAGTGCTTCACCCTGTTGGCCATTCTGAAGTACAATTAAGTCTCCAATTTTTAGCGAAAGGAAAGCAGGACTCTCACTTGGATGTTTATAATCGTGAATTGCTACCACATAACTCGAACGTTTTTTTAAACCATCAAGCATATACAGCACTAAAGTGTTTAGCAGTTCAGCTTCGGGTGATTGAAAAACGTAATCCTCTTTGTAAATTGTACTCAACTTGAAATTATGCATCTGCGAATACTGATTTTGTTGATATGAAACATAAGATATCTCCGAATAAATCAATTCTTGAAGGATTTGTTCTTGATCATCGATTAAAGCAATACCTATCCAATTGACTGCAGCAATTATATTATTTTTAGGTAATTCCGGGCCTAAAAAATAATTAAATATTTAGAAGAAATTTAAAAATTATACGTAAAATATTGTTGCGTAAAATTGAGGTCCCTCGTTCTTACACTTGTTCCCCAAGTTTTATTTTTTCAACTTTCATAGGAACCGAGATATTTAATGTAGTACAATATCCGGTCTCAAGTAAATCGATCGCAAAGTTTACAAAACAAAAAACATACTGTATATAAGTTAGTTTGTTTAGGAAAAATGTTTAGGAACAACTTTAGGAAAAAATATTTCAAATAAAGTTGGACGAGTTTTTGGTGGCCTATAGAAAAAAGTTTATTTAGGTGTCCTATCATTTATAGCTCCTGAAATATATCAAAAAGTTTGTAAAATTTTAAATGTAGTAATGTGGCGCTCTATACCACTTGCAGGGATGGCACTACTTTCATTCGACGTATAATACAATATACTATATGCGAGCGAAATTCCAGTCTTCTAATTTTAAAACTGCATTTGTCAATAAAATATTCATTTTGAACCCCTCCCAAAATTATAATGTGCACCCGCCACTGAAAACATTTATTCAATTGCGAAAGCAATTTATATGTCTCATACAACGTAAAATAATTTTTCCTGTAATTTTGCATATATGAGCTATTATGTAGACCTTACATGTATATAATATGATTGTTGAATGTCGGTTGCCATGGCGACAAGTTGCCAAATTTTAAGTTATTTAGGGTCATATCTTTGAAATGATAAGAGTTAGACGCATAATGTATGGTATAATTTTAAATAGAATTACAAGGGCTACCAAAATGTAAAAAATATACAGGATGTTAATAAAAAGTTTTTGAAACAATTTTATTGCTCAAAATCGGTTAAGTATATTCAGTTGTTCATACTGGAAAAAATGAGGTTCCTTAGACTTCATAAATTCCCGACATTCATTTTTCCAACTGTCATAGGAACCGAGATATTTAGGGTAGCAAACTTTTTTCAAGGTTAAATTACTCCGGTGCTAAGATGTGCAAGTTTCTTAAACTCGCTCAGTTCAATACAAGTATTCGATACAAGAAATTTATTCAAAATCCTTCGTTAAGTTTCTGAGAAAATGGATCGCAAAGTTTGCAAAACAAAGCACACCCTGTATATATGTTAAATTGTGATTTTAGAAAAAAAATGTTTCAAACAACTTCGAACGGCCTCTATATAGCGTATACAATAAAGTTTATTTGAATCTCCTATCTGTTATTGTTCCTGAGATATTTCAAAAAGTTTGTTAAAGTTAAAACGTGGCAACATCGCTTCCTATAGAATCTGGCAACATGGGACTTTCCTTATTCGGCGCCTAATACAGGGTAATATATATGTCCAAAATTCCAGCCTCCTAAGTTGAATACGAAATTTGTGAATAAGAAAATGGCTCCTGTCCGCCATATTGGATTTATAAAAAAAATTAAAACGTTCTGCGGATTCATAATCTACACCAGCCTACCAAATTTCATCCAGATCGGTCCCATAGGGAAGGAGAAAATCTTGAACATACATCCGTTCGTACGCACCTCCGCCGAAAAATCAAGCCTTCTTTTAATTTTTTGAGCAAGAAAATTTTTTATGAAAAATTGTTCCTTATGACCCCCCCTCCTTTAAATTGCATATTAACGGATTGCAGTAATTTCAATACAAGAGACGTACTATGGTGAAATAGAAAAAAATGTCAAGTAAATGTAAAACAGTAAGCAACCACTATTGAAAATAAATGCATTCCTTAAGTTAATCAAAACATTAAACACTTTAAAATGAGTAGTGGTGACACTTATCAAACGACATAACACCTTGGAAGCTTCCACGGGCTTTACAAGCTACAAGACAATGACTCTCGCTCTGTCAGTAGACCCAATGACCTAGATGATTCAGTTACGTAATATAAAACGGGCTTACTACATACAGGTCATATTTAACGATATCCCCATCAATAAATCACAATATAGTATAAATAAACTGTAATATAAGCCAAAGGTGGACGGAGTGATAACCCTCCACCCTCACCCTGTTTACCTTACGCATGCTTGACCTAAAACATGCGACCACACAGAGTAGTAGCAGATAGTTGGAAAAGGAATTAGACAGTAGGGATAGTAAGGGATAGAAGGGGAAATTATTTAAGAATTACCGTTATCTAAGAATTTATCAGAACCAGAATTGTCGTTTCCCGATGGCAACTCTTATATTTAAAAAAGAAATATCTCGTTTTCCGATGCAAATGTGTTAAGAAATTCCAATGTATTAATAAATTACTTATTAATAAAAAAAAAATAAGTTGTTATATGTATATAACTCTTACCTGAAACTTTAACAACTTCAAAGTATTGAGAAAAGAGTAAAGTCCATTTATATTTAGCATATGTCACTAAATCGTTTTTCACATCGATTGGAGTTCTCTTAAACGTTGCAAAATTCATTTTACCAAAAACATCAAGTATCATTTTCTCCCATATATCCAGTCCAATTCCTTTCTGCATAACATGGCTCGGTATATAATCCGCTATTTTCGAATGCAACAATTGCTGACTGATATTTGAACCATTCTCGATGAAATAAAATTGAGCGATGATTTTAGCAGTTTCTATATCCGAAGAGCAACGATATTCGCCATGTTTGAAACCGGTTAATATCTGATGATATATTAAATCCGTAGCAACAGTATCCGCTTTGGGATCGTGCCATGGTGTGAAGAGTTCTTTTCGAAAGTACGCTTTCCATGGAGCTACTTTTTCCGAAATGCCTTGCTCTTTTGCATACTGCTCGCATAAGGATAATGCATCCATTAAATGATAATCCTCACTACCTAAAAAAAAAACCAATACACGAAACATTCTACAAAGTATCACTTATTAATCAAAATTATTTCATGTGCAAGACCAAAGATTTTTAAAATTATTTCATTCTCAACGTATTTGTTGCTACCCGTTTTTGGGATCTGCAACCATATGGTTACATTGAACAAAACTCCGCCCCCGTATTTAAAACTGCACCAGGCGATGTTATCGAGTGGATACAACATAATATTGTTGGATTGCATACACAAGAGATCGATTCATAACAGAAAATTGTTTCTTCACTCGCAGCAGTTTCTACCACGTATTTGATGAGGTATTCTGGTGGGTTCTGCGTATTGTAGGAAATATAAGTTCAGTGAGTGATTTTTATTCCTTTTTATGTTATATTTACTTGGATCTATTTCTAGAGAATCCGGTTTAGTTATTCAGTAGGAATAATTCTTAGAAAATATTTGTATACTGTAAAAAGTAAGGTTCGCATATAATACCCTAACTATATTGTAAGGAGATAATGTAATTTGTACTCGTTCTAATTCGGTTTTATGATAAATAGTTTTGTACACTGATAGTTGTAAATAATTCAGGATGGCTAGATTTTGTGAAAAGTTGTTATACCGTACGCAGTTTGTTTGTTAGTTGACGAAATAAGTTAGAACGAAAGGCAGTCGCGTACAAGCAATTTTCCCATAAAGTAAGTTTTACAATTAATTAACTATAGTAGGGATCATTGACTGAACCCTACTGTAGTTAATTAAATATGACACAAATAATTTTACAAAGCCATCAGGGGACACCGACCCATTCTTTGTATGTGAGTGAGGTGACGCCGTTGTCAGTAAATGTGTGATTAAATAGATCTGACTGGAAGCCAATCAATAGATGGCACAACGTGCTGTTATCAGTGAGGATAGATCTGATAGCAATCAATAGTTAGTGAAAGGGTACCGTAAGATACCGTATTAGTATGAATAAAAAGGCGCTTATTTCACTGGATTTACATTAATCATAGCTGAAAGTAATTAGTAATGAAGGGTGATAGGTAATTAGGTAAGAATATATTAAATTATAGCAAATGACTAGAGGTAGGGAGAAAGTAGTGAGAAATATCGATCGTAATCTTGGTAGGTGAGAGATATCGATCGTAATACCGAGCCAAAGAATTAATAACAGCTACACAGAGAGCAATAATAGTTGGTTATAGACACTTGTGGGTCAGTTTTTTGAAAATAAATAAGTGAGATTCGGGACATAGTAGTGTTCAGTATTCGGTAATAATTAAATATTTCATTTTAGTTCGAATTCTTTGAATAAATGAAATTAAATTGATTAGGTAATAAGTTTATTTATTGAGATTGAATTAAATTTTTGAATTAAAATGAATTAATCAGGTCACTGTCCGTAGTTCTAAAAATAAGTTTCTGGTGAAAGAAACTTCAGAAAACTGTAAGTAGATAATTTAATAAATAATTTGGGAATCTGATGAATCATGAACGCAATTTTTTAATCGATTCTTCGTGTAATTGAATACAAGTATTTATTGAATAACAAATATTAATTGACTACAAGTAATTGAATACAAGAATTATTTTATTTTATTATTTTCGTGAGGTGTTATTTATTTTGAATTCACAAATTATAATTTATTTTGTATGTAAGCATCTTTTAAATCATTCTCAATACATTTCGTTAAGTTTATACCTTCCTTTTATTTAATCAGCCATGACTTAAAAAGACAATTTCTGATTGTTATGGGTTGTGCATAACCATAAAAGTGTCTACATAAATTTATGATTAAATCTGAAAAGAACGCACCACGCTATCAATTGCAAAGTAAGTCTTATGTTTTATTCTAAACAGCGTTAAGTAACTGGGGATTATAACTTCCGTCCGTAAGAGGTAAATTAAAGTGGATATTGAAGTAAATCTTATTGTACGAAGGATCCCGTAGGGCAGGAGTGAATCGCTATGCTCCCTAATAAAAAGATCTCTCCTTCCCGTCGATTTGGAGAATAACCCCCCCCCCCCCCATAGGCGCGACAATTTTGTTACACTGTACGACAAAGGTAACACAAAAATGTTTTTTATCATTCTAGAAGAATGGACGGTTTATTCAAGAAAATATTGTTAAATGTTTTTATGGGCAGATAAATGTAGATTACCTCCTAACTCTGATATATCTGATGGCTCTGATACGTCGGGCGACGAAGAAAAAGTAGTAAAAATGGTTGAAAAGGGTAATACTGCGTTAGAGTCAGGGAAGCGTATTTAGTTTTATATTGTAAACAAAATACACAAATATATAAATTATTTTAGAATACCCAAATTTGGATGACAAAAATTTAGTAGAATTTCCTGGAATTCCTGTCTACTTCAAAAGGTAAAAAATAGAAAAGTTGCAGTTAAGTTAAATTGGAGTAAAATGACCTACCACCGAATGATCCCTCTTTGGGAACAAGAGATAATTGTCGTTCCATTAACAATGAAGATATACCTTCCCAATTTTAATAATTTATGAAATTCTTTTGTATGGATGGTATTCAAAAAGATTCGTGGACGTGACCACCAATGGAAGTAAACGTTTCATTATATAGTCTCCCCTAACTCGTTCTAAACTCGATGGAATCCCGAACCCGCTCTTACACAATCAAAAGGCCAGAACACTGAAGTGCCAGAAAAAAGTCAAAACGAAGTAAATTTTAAAAACACCCACAATTAAAGTTGGGAGTAATTTGACCTTGGAAAAAATGCACACCCAAATAATACATTTTTTTAAACACTTCTAAATAACACTTTATATTTTTATATATTTTGAGTTCAATCTTTAAATTAATTAGATGAGTTAATCAATTCGCAAACTATCATCTAGTCCAAATTGATTAATGAGGTTTAGTGTGCGATAAATCGGCTGTTGTTTTCCATAGTTTGTGGGATGATACACAATGAAGAATTCATTAATGGATCTCAATGATCTTTGAGGAACCGTACTTTTGAGACGCTGAAGCAAGCCTTCGCAGGAGATATTTTTAGATAATATTCTGTGTATAAAACATCTGATATACTTCTATGTTTGCCAGTGTGTCAAGATTTAAATGTTTCAGGATAAGGTTATAATTCCCGTAGGTGTGTGCAATGCCTAACCAAAATTCACCGTATCCCAGAAATTTATTTCTTTGTATTTGGTTTATGTATACAGCATAGAAAGAAGACCAACTTTGACTGGCGTACTCTAGCTGGGATCTAACAATTCAAACAAAAATGCTTCTGATGGAATTTATGTCAAATCCATGAGAGTTTCTTATCAAACGTCCTAGTAATTTCGAGGTCTTTAGAGCCACATGGTTTATGTGGTCTGCGATCTGTTAATTAGGTATGCCGCAGATAGAGTTCTACTCCTTTTGTGAGAGAAACACATACTATAGCATTTTTTTGTGTTGAGACCTAATTTATTAACTATAGTCCATTCCGTGAAAGAATCTAATTCTTTCTGAAGAAGAGCTTGGTCATACTTGGTTTTAATTATTGAGAATATTTTGACATCATCAGCGTATTTTAAATGCTTGGTCACTGTAAATTTAAGTGATAGGTTGTCGATGAAAATTTTGAACAGCAGCGGTGAGATGTGGTAACCTTGTGGGACACCAGATGTGACCTGTATAGACTGAGATATAAACTGACCGAGTTTCACCCTTTGGGTACGGCTACTTAAGAAACTCTGGAACCACTACAATAATTTGCCACAAAACCTGAAGGTGTCCTGTTTATGAGATCGGATGGTGAGTTTCACCCTATGAAACGCGTTAAAGAAGTCGGTGTAGATAGCACCAACCTGGCAGCCGCTCTCTAAAGCATCCGTCAGACATAATTTAAACTCATCAAGTTAGTCATCATAGATTTCCCCTGGTAGAACCCGTGCTGTTCCGGGCTTAAATATGGCGGGCTGCATTTATGGGAGCTAGTCACTGATTAGCTTATCTTGTAATTAGGTATGGCTGATTGATTGCTAATGCTACTATAGTTTTTCACATCCGCTCTGTTGCCGTTTTTATATACGTTGGGATTATACAGCTATCCTTCCATGACATCGGAAATATACGACTATTCAAGGGGAGGTTAAATAAATAGCAAATTGGTTTGCATAGTGTAAATGCACAGCGCTTCAATAGAATAGATGGAATATTATCAAGGCCGCTATTCGATGATTCTTTTAAAGTGTTAATGTTTGTTATAAGATCCGTTCCCCTAAAGTTACAACAACTAATATCAGGTCAAAATTTGCCTTTGGGAGGTGGTAATGGGTACGAGGTGAGCGAAGAATAGACAGAAGCAAAAAACTCAGCAAACAATTCCACCATGTGTAATCCATCGTCGGCAGTTTTATAGGCTAGATATAAATTATTAGGATATCCGGTAACTTTACATTTGTCATTAACAAATGTCCAAAAATACTTGGATTCCTATGTACGTTATAATTAGCCTTAGATAGTAACTACTAAAACATTGATTTAACAACGATCTACATTGTGGTTCATGCTTGCAGATTAGATAAATTATTATAATTAATCAAATGGTTCATTGCTGCATGTGTATTTTTTATGTGCCACCTTTTTAGCAATAGATTAAATCTGAGCGAAGCCACACAGGGAATTTGGTATTCGTTTTATAAATTTTAGGTGGAACATAAACGATTGCGGAATATACGATGTCATAGAATTTTTCCAATGGCAAATCAGTAGGCTCATTCTTAAATATTAGATTCCAGTCAATATTAGCGAAATAGTCGTTGAATAAATTGTACTCCGTTGCGGACCAATCAAGAATAAGCTCTTAAGCCTTTAAGTTTTCCTTTTCACTTGAAGCACGATATAGGAGAGATGCAATATGAGATATGATGAGCTGAATTACAAAGGATGCAATCATTCGCCCTGCTGCATTCGATGCCATCGATATTGCTAAATGCTACGTCTAGGAAAATGCTGCTATCATTATGAATAGAGATCGCTTGTTTGAAGTTAAAGAAGCCATAGCACTCGCCGATAGAATTACTCTGACAGTCTTTAGAACTATTAACAACCACACCCACGTCATCATTAGCCCATGTAGCTGTTCGGAGGTTCATGTCACCTGTTATAACAAGTTTACAATCCTTCTACCTAAATTAAATGTCTTCTCTAGCTTCACAGTGACTTTGATTAGTAAATCTATTCGACGCGGGTGGTATATACACTTCACCAATAACGAGCTTAGAATTACCATATTGCGCGAATACGTATAAATGTTCAACATTGTCAGTAAGACAAGTGATTTCTCTTGCTTTGAATTTATTTTTTACTGCAATTAGGACTCCTCCACCCGTGGATTTCATGCTTGTAGAGAGATGTCTATATTTGCGAAAGATGTTGTAACCATGGAATCCTAGTTCGCGATCTGCGATATCCGGAGTTACCCAAGTTTCAATTAGAACAAAAAATTCTTAATCGGAGCTGCAGACAGCTTGTTGTAATTCAGCTAGCTTAGTTTAGTCCCACCCACATTTTGGTAGTATAAATATAAAGGAGCGTCCCTTAGTTTTTTCCAATCTAGTATTTTTCCTTATCACTCCAGGAATCCCATTCTGGTATTTTATTATCCAATTATGGTCATCATATCTTTTCTATTCCTTCAGATCCTCCAACGCTTTTTTCAAATCTGCTCTTTGTTTTGCTGTTCTATCAGAGGAGATTTTGATTACATAATTACATGTAACACCCAATTAGCTTGAAAACCAGATAGGATAAATGCATTTCTGGTATAGGTGTCTAGCCGTCCGCAATACCCTCTGCTTCAGTGCATTATTGTCTAACGACGTTGAGCACTACATCACGTCTGGTCTGTTTGAACTATTTTTAAGTGCACGTGTAGCAAATACAGAGTTCTTACAGGCAGACGAAAATGGCAACCCAAGTGAGACCAACCAGTAAGTGTTATTCCACCTCAACAATCGAAAATGGAATTGTTTTTAAGAACTTTTACAATCAAAGTCTCTTAATATTATCCAACCCCCCAGAGGCGGCGTAAGGCGTGGGC
>WYDF02093209.1:0-24124 GCA_009867245.2 Adranes taylori | reverse complement strand
CTAACTCCATTGAATTGGAATAATCACGATTGAAACCGTGTTGTTGGAGAAGGATACGTAGGTTTCCCTACGTAGAAAGTTGCGGGAAACTTGCCTCCGGTTGCTTCCTGAATTAGGGAGCGTTTGTCAGGCAAGACATTTAGGAGGGTGGAGGTTAGGACCCAGATGAGGTCGTCTGTGTGTACGGGAGAGTTGAGCGCCAGATCTTCCTCAGTCTTTTGGTCAGGGATGGGTGAGTCGATACACTTGGCGGGTGCAATCTCTTCAGGTTTTTTGGGGTCTCTTGCTTTTTGGGGCACTTGTTGGACCATGCCTCATTTCAGCCACCACATTTGAGGCATTTGGAGTGGGATTGCTCGCATATACGAGCACGCTGGTGCTGGAACAGCTCAGTGATTTTGGCACCCCTTTACACAGGGGTCGATAGCAAAGCACTTGGTGCATTGCTTTGGGGTTGGCGTCGGGTTATGGGATGGCTCCGCAGGGTAGAAGCGGCCATAGAGATACAAGTCTCTGCGTAAAAGAGTGGCATATCTGCTACGATCGTTTGTGATCACACGGATCATATTGAGGGGCTTCTCCGTCTGTCAAGAAATTAGTCTGAAGACCTTGAGGTCTGAGAGCCTTCAGCTTCGTCGGTTTCGAGGGCCTCTTCCACCTCTGGGTTACTCCTTTGACTACAAGGGAGTAAGAATGGTGCGTGGGTTTTTGGCTGACTGAGCGTTTCGGAAACGCGGTTGGAAAGTGAACTCACGATGGCCTGTGAGCTGTTGGAGGGTATTTTGGAGTGAGTAGGAAATTGGCTCGAGAGTAGTGATGAGCGCAGTCCTGTTTGCGTTGACCTTGATGGTCTTCACCACATCTTCGAGGAGTGAGTTGGGTCAATTAGAAAAAGGATTTTTGGGATGCGTGTCAATCAGGGATGTTCCTTACGAAATATTCGTAAGAGGGGCTTTTTGTTGGTTCTGGGGAGAACTCCCTAGTAGAGGAGTAGGAAGATTGGGAATAAGATGGTCTGAAGAGTGGGGAGATGTGAGATGAGGAAGGACTGGGTGTTTTTTGTGGTTTGGCCCGTGGTGCGGGCGTTTGGGTTGGGCGCTTGTCTGCGCTTGTTGTTTGCAGATGCGGAACATGGATACGAGGTTTCTTCGAAAGAATGTAGGGGTAGGGGTATATATAGAAAGAGGGAATGGGTAGTGAGAGGGGCAGAGGAAAGCGAAAGAGAAATGACATTTTTTTCTCCAAAGTAATTATAGAAGAATTATTTTATAGTTTAATTTCTAGTATATTGTATATTATGCCAATAAAGGTTCATTTATTATTATTTAATAAATATATCTATATATATATATATATATATATATATATATAATGTAAGAATGCAAAATGTATACAAGCCATCATTTCTTGTAGACGTATGACGTAAATCTGTCTAGACGTATGAAATATAAAAATTTTAGTTTAAATCTCCTTAGTACAATATTTACCTACACCACAATAGCTTACCTATGTTCTTAATTAATTTTAATTGCAAAATGTTACCAACTTACGAGATCTCGTTTCGACATATTTGTGTATTCATCAGGTAACTATTTCAGTCTACTAATGGTACATTTAGAAAAAATCGCAATGGACACGACATCGATTTTTTGCTGCCAAACATTAGATTGAAATAGTTACATGCACTTGCCTGATTAGTACGCAAATTCGTCGAAACCAGATCTCGTCGAAAGTTGGTAACATTTTTCAAATTCACATTTTCATTCTTTTATATATGTATTTAGTTTTCTCTTTTCCTTGTGCACATATTCATTCCAGTTTTGAATCTCAAAAGTAGTAGGAAATCTCCTTCTTTCTTTCTCTCTTCTACAATGGCCAAGAATTTACACTAATTTTCCGTCAGGTGTAGGTTCATTTCAAAAGCGGAGTGAACAGTTTATCAGTGTTCACATCTGATACTGCACCCTATCAGAAAAATATATTCATTCTTTTTACTCTATTTATTGTTAACTCATTATTTCATGTAGATTGTATATTTTTTCTTCTTTGAAATGAAATAAAGGCATTTAATAATGATAATAATAATAAAATGCATTATTTTCCGTGCTTCACTTATCAGAATATATGATGTGAAAATGAACCCATCTACAAACGCTTGCATTCTGTCTCACTTGCAATAAGCGTAATACATTTTATTAAAATAGCAACAAAAACTAAATGCATAGCACAGAGAGATGGCACAAAATAACGTTTTAGCCTAAACAAAATTATTTAATGAATTAATACCCTTTACCTTCAATGCATAAATAAATAAATAAGGAAAATTAAAACACTATATAATTTTTATAAGAATTTATTTGACGTCTTCACTTTAAGAATTTTACAACTGTTCAAAGGGAGAGGGAAATATCCAAGTAGATCGAAGATATTTTCAATTCAAACCAATCTTTTGGTAAATATATACAACAACAGAAATGGGTATTGTACAATGCACATGATTTTATTTTATTTCATTTTTAAATCTAAATCCTTACAAACAATATGTAACTACTTTATTTATGTATGATATACGAAGTGCGATTTAAAAAATACGTACTTGGTTTATGATGGGAGAAAGGGTTTTGGTAAAACCCGTATCATTATTATTATTCTTATTATTAATAAATGGGTTCGTATTAATTTGTTTTACACAGCAATAAGTAATATATAATTATTTTTTACACATGCTATGCACAAAACCACTTTTCAAATGTTTTTTTCTTGTTATTATTAATTTATACATTGAATCTATGAATTAATTTACAAAACAATTAACTGATATCTAAATCTAATCCTTCTTTGAGGTCCTTTGTCCGAAAATAGTATTATTAAAATTTCGATACAAAAAGTAAAACTATTAAATATTTATTTTTAACTAATTAAGGGTTATTATATTTTTTACACAAGATCAGCTTGGTATTGATGGAAAAATCCGACTATAAGCAAATGTTACTTGTTGGGCAAAAATCGCACAAATGTACCTGTATCGGAATGGCTTGAAGATATTTTAAATTCGCATTTTTATAAGTATATATTCATATTGTAATGAGGAAATTTGTCCTCGTTCTAATTTAGTTCTATGGTAGATAGTTTTGTACGCCTGATATTAGTAAGTTATTTAAATAATTCAGGATAAGATTTTCTGAAATGTTATTACGTAAGCAGTTTATTTCCTAGACGAACTAGTTACAAAAAAAGCAGTATGGACAGTTTTTGCGTAAAGAAGTTTTATTATTAATGGGTACAAATAATCATTTATCGTTGATTAAACTTTATTGTATCTAAGTAAACCTTGAACAAATTGATTTATCTAATCCACGGCCACCCACCGATGTAGCATAGTAGGAGAAGGCACACAGGAGCTACCTATGGGGGGTAAAAAAATTAATAAAAGACACACTGCCCTCAGTGAAAAAAAACAGTCGGTAATAATAAATTTCAAGTTGTAGGGTGAATCCTTGTCAGCCAGAGCGCTTTGAAAATAAAATCATGAATTGTTACGACTTTTACGACCTCTTTCTGTGCGCCGTTCCGAAGATCTCCCTAGCCCGCTGCCGAAGATCTCCCTAGCTCGGTAGTGGCAACGGACATGTGTACAAAGGACAGGGACTCATGTAGACTGATCAACTACGCCTCGTTAATGGGAAGCACTTTGAAGTCCCAATCACCCAGACAATTCGGCCTAGGGCACCTATTCACTCTTTCATTGTCACGCGTGCGACCCAGGACTTCTAAGGGCATCGCAGACATGTTATTGCTCAGTTGAGCCATATGAAACCTATGAGGAAAAACCTCTCGAATAGATTACCCTTTCGGTGTTAACAATTTTACGTTACATTTCATAATAATATTAAATATTATGTTTATTTAGCTACAAAACACGATTCTAAAGCATCTGCAAGGAGAGATTGTTACCTTAATGCCCACAGTTAATACAAAATTTACCTTAAGTTGGAGTATACCATTCTATTTCTCATTAATTTACGAACAGATTGAGGTAAGGGTTATCATTGTACGTATATTTTTAATAAAATAATTTTAATTTCACTTAATTATGATATTTTATAAGCGGCCGCAGTACATTTGACATCTGTTGTATTCGTTTATGTCCATAACGTATACATAACATAAACGTTTAATAGGCAAAATATCGTTGCGGCGTTGTTAACCCAATTTAACCAACATATGTCAATTATATCCTTTCAACATATTATGTTATATTTTATTATTTCACAACATTGGATGAAAATTCAAAACAATTTAGTTAGGCTAGGTTAGCCTGTCAGGTTAGGATATCTTTATGTAGCTTTGTTAGATTAGCTTTGGTTAGGTTAGGTAAACTGTACGAACGATTGCTACTAGACAGAATAGACAGGGGATCAATGAAAACCAGAATGGATTCAGAAAAGGCAAAAGTATTATTTATGCTATGTGCAAGGTAAAGACTGTAGCAAATATAACAAATACTGGTAAATAGCGAACAAAGAAATTATGCGCTATGATCACCACTATTAAGAATGCATTTAATAGCACATATTAGTCTGCAATCTAGTTATCCGCGCAAGAGAAAAGAATTCCTCAATATATATAAAGAAATGGTTGCGACCATATTTGAGTGATAGAGAAAATACAGCAGAGGGCAAGAAAATGACGTGGGCAGTTCAACAGAGCTCGGTTCTAGCACCGCCACTGTGGAACATAATGTACAACGGAGAGCATAATGTATGTAATGGCGGCTTACCATAATAGGATTCGCAGATGACACTGTTCTGTTCAAAGTGATTAAGAGGGAAAATCCATTAGAACAGATAGCAGAAACGCTGATTCCACTGGAGAGCGCAATTACGGGAGGAGAACTTGAGCTGTGGCGCATAAGTCTAATAACCTTTTATTCACAGGGCGGAGAAAAGTTAAACCAGTTAACATAAAACTAGGACAATGCCAAATCAAAGTAGTTAAGGAGCTCAAATATCAAGGAGTAACACCGATGGAACGGATAAAGATCATCGCAAGCCAAATAACTAGGCTGATGCCCAGGTTAGGCTGTCCAAAAGTGGCGGAGGAAACTATTTAATAGTGTTATAACATCTATGATAGAATACGGTGCGTCTGTGTGGACAGATAAAGTGGGACAGCCAATAAAATCGCAGGCAAACAAAGGAAAGTGTTCAAAGGTTTGGGCTCCTTGCGGTGATTTCAACTTATAGCACCGCGTCAAGTGCGGCGTTGCAAATATTGGCGCGCGTTCCTCCGTTATACCTACTAGCGCTCGAAAGAAAAAGAGTGTATACTTGCCTAGCAGAAGGTCGTACGACAAATAGCGCCGCGGAGGACACGTTTAGTGGGTAGGGCGCAGTCTCGAGCTGGACGGTAAACCCACAGTACCCCATGCAATTGATGCACGTAAGCCAACATGGGGTCTGCCTAAACTCATTCCAAAGCACGTTAAAAAAAGGTTAGTTAGGTTCTCTTTATGCAGGTTAGTATAGCTTTCGGTAGCTTACCCATAAATATTAAAAAATTAAATTACTTCGTGTAGTATGTTGACCATTTTATTTCCGTATATCAAATTAAGTGTGGTAACGTATAGTTTTTGCAGATTGACACGCATGTTTGTCATGAACTATAACAAGAGCTGTCAAATACGTAATTATCGCCGCTTATGAAATTGTAAAACTTTAATAATCTGTCACGTATTTAAAAATACACGTACGATGATAATCGTACGTTCGTATATTAATGATAAATACAATGGTATACTGTAATTTAAGGTAAACAGTGTATTAATGAAGGACATTAAGGTATAATTCACCTCTACAAGGAGATATGTCCAATACAAAATATCAGAAACCACTTAAAAGAAGAGAAAAAACGTTCTTTTGTGTGACATCGTATAGTATGTGTGAAATCGTATAGTTTCTTCCTTGACAAAGTCCTTCAATTTGTTTTGAAATATTTCTTCTGGAATTTTTGTGAAGGTTGTTCAAAATGATATGGGTCTATAATATTCTGTTGAAGTCTGTTTTATTACAAATTAAAAATACTTTGTAATTATGCTGTTAAGTTCTGGAAAGTTTCGATCTTTTAGATTCCATATATTTTCTACTTTGTTTTTCTTAGTTGGGTTTACAAATCCAACTAACTGTTTCTTGTGTTTATATGGGTTTGTTTCATGACTAGACCAAATTAATATGGAATTTTTCACTAGTTGTTTGTCTATCAATATTATTCCTATAGCAATTTGTTTTACGAAGAAATAATATTTTTACCATCAATATCAAACTGGCTTCATAAATAGCAATAAGGACCTCAATTAGCAAATATACTATATTCCAATATGGAATAATCGAATATTACACGTTTTGTTTATAAATTGTTCTATAAAAGCTTCTTCCATCGATGGATTCCTCAAACTACTAATTACAGTTATGATATCACCAAAATTATTTATACGAAAAATAATAAAACAAAATCATACGAATAATAATAATAGTAATAAGGACCTTAGCTTATTCAGAGAGAGATCATAATTAGTAAACATAATAATTATTATTGTAATAAAATTAATCTAAATTAAAAATATTATGCTCGACATAAAAAGCTAAACACTTAAAATTTACAGGAGGTTGTATAGTCCCTCGATAGGAACAAGCTGTGGTCATATATTCTTAAATATATCACAATTATATTATCTTAATTCATTTTGTATACTAACATGACGTAACCTTTATTTAAATTGACAAATCACATGTTTCATTTGTATACATGACATTTGGATTATATATTTTGTGGTGCAACATATTATTTAATTTATATTTAGACGTAACTGTGACATGAAAATGATAGGGTGGTACTCAATGTCCATAATATTATGCCTTACAATTACATATTATAACGAGGAAATTTGTCGTCGTTCTAATTTAGTTCTATGGTAGATAGTTTTGTACGCGTGATACTTCTAAGTCACTTAAATAATTTACAATGGCTAGATTTTGTGAAATATTGCTGTTAGCTAAGCATTCAAGAAATAGAAACAATACAGCCATTATCGGGTAGTTTTACCGTAAATAAGTTTCATAATAAAAATGTAGAACAAATCATTTATTGTTAATTAAATTCACCGACCCATGTAGCATGGTAGTAGGAGAAGGCACACAATTGCCGAAACGAGCTAGTTACGGGGGACTAAGAAACCAATAAAAGTCGGTAATAAGATATTTTAAGTTGTAGGGTGAATCCTTGTTAGTTTTGAAAATAAAATCATTAATTAAATAAAATTATATTGTGAAAGAATGTGACTTGTAACGTCGTTACGTCGTTTAATTATGCGGTATATGCTTCTTATCGAAGGCGTTCTCCATTAGAAGCGATGAGTTTAAAAGATCTAATTGTAAGTCTTCAATAATGACATCACATAGCAAACTCTTCAGCTAATTAAGTATAAAACAATTCAAATATCAAGTGACCTCAAGCTTTAAGGAGTGCAACATATCGGTCTTGCGAGAACTTTAGACTCATATGCGGAACGGGTACTCGGAGCACAACGGGACACAACTGACCACATATTTACATTACATTACTAGAGAAGTTCTATTAATTATTAATGCAATATACCGGTCCACCAAATCTATAGAGATTTTCAGATGGCATGCGACTCAGTAGTTAAAACTTGAACTTTAAACGAGTTCTGTGTAAACAAGGAGCTTATCATGTTTACTTAAGAATGAGTAACAAATTCTCAAGCCAGGCACGATTTCTCATCAAACAGATACTATCGAACAATAATTAGGCCAGTTATACATAGTACTGAAACATAGGTGCTCATCAAAAGAGAGGTAGAAGCATTGGATACGTGGAAACGTAAAATCGTTAGGAAAATCTATGGATCAGTCCAGGAAAATGGAAGCTGGCAAATACAATATAACAGAGTAATACAGCTTGTATGAGAAACGTCGTATATCAGTAGATATAAAAAAGGAGTTCGGGAGAGTAGAAGAATATCAAACGGCACGCCAGATATTCATCGACATCTTGGCGAAATAAGACTACAACACATCGTTCACGTGAGATGAAGTGGCAGACAACTCCAAGTTCGTGGATGGCTGCTAGCTCTTAGCCGAGAAGCATTTATTAAAGCGATTGGGAAGGTCCGAGCTCTTGATTTGTATTTGTAAAGTAAGGACATATTGCCTGAAATGGGGAAAAGTACAATAGCTCTTGTACATAGAAACCAACTTCCCAGGAACTAAAGAAAATAAAAAAAAACAACGATTCTCCTTAAAACAGCTAACTGAAGAATAATTTGAAAACAATTTGAATATATAGAAGAATGTTGAATATTTTGAGAGATACAAGTTCACGTGGATATGACAACACTGCCACAAAAGACATTACAAACATACAGCAGCAGTTAATCTCGACACTAGTTGCAGAAGTTGTACTGATATTTAAAGAAAGAGACAGAGCAGAAATAAAAATTTTAATCCAATGCCCGGGGTGCTTGCTAAACACTGAGCCACGGACTACATAAATATAATCGATTAATAACCTTTAAAACAGTTACAATTTAGAGAAACGATGGTCAATAATATATTAGTATTCATTTTTCAATAAATTAATATAACGTAGTGTTCTGAATCCCAAAAGGGATTCCAATTATCTTGAATTTAAATCAACTCGTCATAAAGAAATAACAAATCTTACGTTTCTGTTTCTATATTATTTAACTGGAATAATTATAAGATAAAATACTTCTGCCGAAATTTGCTTCGTTTAGGTTTGTCATGCTAGTGTACAAACTAACCTACAAAAAAATAAGTTATGTATTTAAGCACTTAAAACGAATTGTCGTTTCTCGAAAACAATGTATAGTAGTAATAGTGCTCAAACTAGCGTAAATATACAATAAATTAATAGTATTTTTTAAATAGTTCAAATATTGTGCAAATAGTAAATTTATGAGACCTAAAAGGAGAATAAAAATGAAATGATTTTGCAAGTAGTTCAAATGATTTAAGAATTGTAACTTTTTGGCCTCTATTCGAATTTTCGATAAAAAAAACTTAGCAACCGTTCATTATTTCGGGGCGGGGGAGGGCTTAACTCATTAGTTACAAATCTCCTTTTGGAGTTTTTAAGCTGAATTTAAATCTTTGAAACAATTTTAGACCTCATTATTAAATTTAGACAGTAAAGACAGCACTACATCCGAAATGTTTGATTAGCTATGATCTAGTGGCGTCGGAAGACGCGTGCGCTGGTTGCGACTTGCACCGGATACAGAGGGATGACAAAAACGTTTTTTTGCCATATGCGTTCAAATAAACAAACAACCGGTTCTGGTGACGCATTGTCTCAGCCCAACCTGTATACTATTTTCGTTATGTGCAACAGGATGGTAACGTTTTACACAGTCGGGATGGTAAGTGTTATTCGCTCCATATACCCTGTACAAACCACTCTCTCAATCTGTCTGAATTACTTTTTTTGCAACAATTCTATTATGTGCGACTTTTTTGGAACCTTAGAAAGTTTGTACGTGTATTTCTCAGCTTCTATGGATAGATGCATGATCCTTTTGACAAGTTACAAGTAAGGAACTTTTAGAAACCGGAGTGCTCACTAGGAAGCTGCGTAGGAAGTATGTGTTTTAGTAAGTGCTTTAAGCAGATTGTCAATGATATTAAGGAACTATGTAATGTTTCAGAAACGATTAAAACCAGAGAGGCAGCTCAAACTCTGTTGCCTGCAATGTGTGATTTCATGTTTGTACTTTTTGTGTTATCTTAGAAGTAATAAACCACATTCAAAATGATTTGCAGATTCTTGGATGAGATTTGAGAAGTCGGTTACTAAGATGAGAAATGACAAAAAGAAAAAGACAAACGAAACTACATTGTTAAGGAAGCACTGCAATTTCGAGCTGCTGACTTTGGACCCAGAACTGAAAAGTCAATGTTAGAATGTATTGACAGGTTTCAACAAGAAATCGATATACGTTGCGAATGCATGTAATGCACGATCAGATTAGTTTGCAGTCTTGAAGCCCGTCAATATGATCGAAACCTCGGAAACTGAACTTCCCAAATTTGTACCAAGCTCGGCTGAAAATTACGATGAGCTTTCTGTAGATGGTATCGTTACAAAAAATCCACGCCTAAGAGGATTTCTAAATGTCGTCAAAGTTAGAAAAAAAAGTCTGTTGCATGGACTTGGAACTATTAAGATTCTTAGAGTTTATGATTGCATATGAACTTTTCGACTTTGCCCCCAATCTCACTTTAGCAATGAGATTCAATGATTTTCTTAAATTTGTGTGTTTCTGTTTTGTCTATGACCTGCTACCACCTGTTTCATTTCATCTGCAGCTGTTTCCTATCAGACGAGAACTGTGTCTCTTCTGTTTCCTATGAACTTTAATCTGTATGAATTATTATAGGAGCTGAATCCGTATTAATTGAATCTATTTCCCTCTCTACAGCACTGTATTTCCCATTATAGTATTCTATTTTACAGCTTTATACCATCTAAATTGCATTTAAATTACTAATATGCCTATATTGAGACGTTCATATAAAATTGTTTAAAAGTGGTATAATATTTATGTCCAAACGTCGATGCTATTGAAATTGCTCAAAATTCGGTTGCATCATGTGAGAGATTTTCTTCAAAACTTAAACTAATTAGAAATTATCGCAGATCCACGATGAGCCAAACACGACTTTAGCCATTTTGTCAATTGGAAGTGGTGTAGCTAAAGGTATCGATTTTGATGACGCAATTTCAACATTTGCAGAAAAAAAGTTAGAAAGACGAGATTCTAAGTATGATATTAAAATATAATTTATTTGGATCAGAGCCTAGAGAACGAAACTTATAAACAATTGAGTGTCATTAAATTGTATATATTAATAATGAAGTTATAATAATAATGCAGTAGATCTATTACTATGAGACAAAATTTCCTACATTGTACCATTATTTTATTAATAATTGTTCATAAAAAATTGTTTACAAAATAATTAACATTTTGCCCTTTTTATTTACCATTTGAATAAAAAAAAAATGATTTCTCAATAAATTTCGTTTTATATTGTTGGGGAGTCATATCCATTCATCCTCATGGATGACAAGTTTAAAATCCGAACCGGGAACCACCAGACCTTGGCACACCACTACTTCGATCTTTTGATCCGCAAGAAATGAAAAAAAGATAAATAACTTAAGCTAAGTAAATATCTTCCTAATTCGTCACTCAATAGTTGGAAAGTGATCATCATTAGCGTCGACCTAGGAGTACGAAGCAAAAGACTCTCATGAACAAATTCTAAATATGACAACTAATTGAAAACGCATGAGAATACTAAGTTCCTTTATATCTCTGTTTTGTTGATTATGAGAAGACTTTCGATAAAGCGCAATGGCTGGGAAATTTTATGGAAGATTGAAGTACCAAAACACCTGTTGCACATACTAAAAACCTTACATACCAACACCCAAACCATTATCAAAATAGACAACAACCTCTCCCAAAGGTTGTGTTAAAGATCGAGATGAGCAAATATGATTAATAAACAAATTAGAAATCGTTAGTGAGAGGTTTGGACTTAAAACAAATGCCAACAAAACCGCCAGGTCGTACACCAATTTACTTACCTAGGTTCCTTAAAAACTAACATGGGTAACTGCGAGCCGGAAATACGACGAAAAATTCAACTAGCCAGGATGGTCACGACTTCACTAAATGTAATATGGTGTGACCGTCAAATAAACCGTATCACTCAAATCAATCTTATCAAAACACTTTCGAAGGCACATCGGCGAAGGCTAGACGTCTTCGACATTCGACGGCCGAATTTTCCCGTTACGGTGGCGAATTTAACGAGAAAATTTCTCCTCGTTCTAATTTAGTTCTATAGTAGATAGTTTGGTACGCGTGATACGTAATCAATTTATTTGCTAGACTATCTAGTTGAAAAAAGGCAGTTGTCTAAAGGCAGGCAGCGGTCTATGAAAAAAATAAGACGCACAGCTCTCACAGAACTATCGACACTCATTTGAACTACTAATTTTCTTTATTTAGATAGGTAAACAATATAAGGCGTCAATCGATGACATTGTTATCAATAATTCTAATAAACAACAGATTATTTATAAACATAGGAAACGAATAAGAAAAATAGAGAGAAAAGGGATGAAAAATAAAAATTAAACCAAACTTTTAGTCAAAATTTTGTTTTAAACTACTTGTTGCTTTTCCGATCAATTAAAACTTATAGATTAAATATGTCTAATATTTATGTATTAATTTTAAATGTTTTGAACACATATGTATTAATTAATAATAATTAAATTTAATATACAATACATGTAAGCAATTTCTGGCACTAGAACTTTTAAACGTAATGTCTGTTTTTTATTTATTTATATTTGAGTTTTCTTAACTAAACAAATTACTTAGAGCGCTTCAAAAATATATCATTTCGGGATAGATTATAAAAATTTTCAAATTGATTTCTATCACAAAATTGATAATTTTGTTTAATACAAATATGTGATTAAATGATATGAAATAAATTATTGGCACTCCTTGTGCAAGTCACAAAGATTTCATGATGCTGTTTCACTAATTTCACAATGTATACCACTTTCCTTGTAAATCTAACAATAAAAAAAATTGAAACCGACTGATATCAAAAGAATCTGAATTACTTGAGGGCTGAGAGGAGATGATAGAAAACTCTTATATAAATATCTTTTGGGGAGGGGTTGGGGACTTTAAAATACGCTATCGCTCTGTATTCAGCTTTGTTTTACGCGTTTGCGCGGCGGTCCAATCGGAGGTATTTGTTGTGTGGCTAGGGCACGAAACGCCTCGGCGATGAGATGAGGATGTGTTTGAATCATCGATTTCCATCCGGTTGTTTCCATTACATCAGTAGCATGCCTGTAAAAAAAAAACAAAATTATAGCTTTACTGAAAAAATCTAATTAGTATTTAACTAACTAGAGTAATGTTAAACACGTTAGGGGTCCGCATAAGAGAAACAGACATTCGGCGTATGCCCGGACGGAAATAAATTAATAAAAGTTAGGAAACAAAATTTTTACTGTTCTCTAAATATAGAAGGAACGAAATTATATATTTTTTTTTACAAAAAAAATTGAAATCACCAGTGATACTCGAATCGAAACCGAGTTGGCCCCATAAACATCACATCACCGTGATATCGATAAAAAACAAATAAATAAATATTCAATGCTGTTCAACAAAACAACTCAAACATAAAAATATTGCACACTTATCGCAGTTTGTATACACTAATTTGGTTGCTTTTATGATATCTCACGACCTTGTTCTTTTTTCCTATTTTGTGAGATCCATTCCGTCTTCTGTTTATATTCAGTTTCAGTTTATATTTTTCGGTAACTGTTTCGATTCGAGTCAGAACTCCTACCAATCCAAAAGTCCTTTGTTCTCTGAATTCAGTAATTTGCATAGTTTGTTTCGACAATTTTTTCCATATTACCCAAGCATTGACTATACTTGTATTCAGAAACAATTCGAAAACCGCTTTATGGTACTATTTCACTGTATTTCTGAGAATTATAGTCAATGATGACACTAAGCTTCCTAATTTCTTCATTATTGCGATTTTTCCAGCAGCATTCATGACAATTCTATTTTGTAGAAAGAAAAAAATACTTCGCTCTTATACATTCATTTTCCAACAACAAATACCGTTTCGCTCTCCTTACCAACAATTTCTCTCTTTTTGAGTTTAGCCTTTATAACTTCTTCCGGCAATCTCTTTCAATTTTTTCGCATATTAGTCAGAAGGTGCGTATCACGATCTAATAATTTTTCGGCTAATGATTATCAAAAAGTTCAAAATGAAAAGCAAATGATATCAAAAAGATCCAATACTACGTTTTCTCCCAAACCATATGAAGTTTTGACCTGAATACAATAACATTCTAAAAGTGTAAACTCTAGTATTACAAAGTATGCCAATTTTCAACAGTAGATGTCCACGAACAGGAATAATCGATTCGTCTACAACTAAAACTTCATCTGGAATACAGTTATCAGCACACTTTGTTTCCATCATGGTAAAAATATCTTGCATTTCGTGTAAGTGATCATTTGGGTAGGCTGTTTCATTATTAGAAAAGTGGATATATTGCAACAGTATGTGAAACCTACTCCTTCCCATTAGATCAGGAACAAAAAGACGTTTAATACAAAACTGACTTACTCCAGTAATCGGCAATTTTAGCGTATTTTAAAGTTCCATATAAAGAACAATGACTAAAAAATGACGCATTTCTTCTATTTTGTTGATTTCCATCATTGGATCCTAGATGTCCATTGTAAATCTCGTTTTTTTCGTTGTTAAGCGTTTCTATTAGTTTTGCAAACCAGTTATTCAAATATTTCAGCATCTACTAAGGTCTTGTACACTTGAACCGGAGTAAGTTCAATTATATTTTCGGGGTAGCCTTCAACGGTATCATTATATCCAGGAATTGCCGAAAAGACGATGTCCGACATAAGATGCGTCAGCAAGTGTAGAAGCTATCTTCCTCCATATACCTAGTAGCCTCCTTTATTTGCGTGATTATTTGTTCTCTTTCTTTTATTACCTATGCTAATTGTATGTGAACAGTTTATTTTTTTTTTAATATCGACAATATTACATCAGCAAATATAAAATAATAGAGTAAACTAATAGTACAACTTTGCAGAAGAGAATACCTTATTTTATTCCTGTTTTTTTAGCAGAATACCTAATTTGAGCCTAATATTGTGCGTGACGTCGCGGATATTGTTTTGTATTGAAAAGAATATCAACTGTGCATCACAAGTGATGCTCAAGGCATCAAGGTAAAATATGAATGAGTATCGTCAGTGCAGCTCATAGCAGCCAACGTGTTAATAATGCAAAATTTTAATAAGTCGTTTACGCGAATTCAAAATTTTGTTGTACGCATCTATACTGTTCATCTACTATGTACCTAGTAGGGTCATAAATAGGGTTACATTATTGAAGGCATCTGTAATAGTCCTTCTGCAACCACTCGAAATTAGTCGTATTAGGTTGCTTCATGAGAGACAGAGACATTAAAGAACCGCCCCCCCCCCCTTCTCCCACGGACGCTTGTACGTCCACGTACGATGCATGCGCAACCTCAAAGGTTATCAAAAACCGTCAGGATTCATAGAAATCTGATACGAAAACGATGATGAAAATCACACAAAGTTCACTAAACACAATTATCAGAAAAGATTTGGGTCTTAGAACTGTTAAGCGCCAGGTCAAAAAATTGCTGATGCTAGTTCTTTAAAAGTCGAAAAATCTAAACGATTGGTGGATAATCGACAACGACAATCTCTTTGTGCGCCGACCCATAGCGGCAAAACCATTCAGCAGTTCTGACTTCAACACCGTGACCGGATTTCATCAGCACTGAATGTTGGGCATCTGGTAGTCCAATTAAAACCCTTTATATTACTGTTATGGTCTCTTTTAGAAGACATGGTATGCCACATAAGATCCTTGAAACAGACTCTGGTCAGAGCTATGGTCAATTATCGAATAGATGAAATGCGTGCTGTACATGTTATGTTGTTCTAGAAAAACCATTAAGCGTAGTGTCCGATGTAGCAGCAGTCAATTGCAGCATCTTTATCAAACCAAAATCAAATGGTGTAGGTGAAGAATTTTGGTTCAAGGCAATGTTGCCGCAGATTTGGGGTATAGAAATACAAAACAAGCAATCATAGATCATGCGATCAAAGATTGGAAGTGTACTTAAAATGCATTGAAGAGGATCACAAAATGTGAACCTCCTTGCATGCCATCAAATTGGCAAGATAATGCTGTGATTATTTCTGAGCAAGGGTTAAGAACAAGAGTGAAAAAGGAGACAGTGGCATTTACAAGATGGATATACGAAGAAGTTTTAGCATCGCTGCGTAAGACTGACGGGTATTCCGTGCTTCAGAATGAAAACAATGAACTGACCAATCAACTAGCGATAGCAAATCAGAAAATAATACAGAAGGAAAATAAAACTTGTATATTGTAAAAAAAAAATACAAACATTAATTTTAGTTCTTCATCACTAATATTAATGTATATTTGTATTTAATATTTCAATGTATCTATGATAATTTGTTTTGGCTAATTGGAAATATAATATGTATAAAAAAATAACATTTTATTTTTTAACAACTTACGTATTAATGAAATCGATGGCTTGAGCTTTTAGTTGATCGGCACTGTGCAGATCAGCCAAAATTAAAATTTCTGCTGCATTTTCTATCGACAGATTCGTACACAGCGCTTCCTCGCACATTACTTTTAATCTTTCAAGGGCATACTATAAAAAAGAAAACGATTTATTACAAAATTATGTTAAGTAAAGGAAAAACACGGGGTGAGTATATAAGTTTGTGATGAGCGTTCATAGTCAGTAGAACGTTAACTGTACCGCAACATATATTAAATTATTGTCCGTTTATATTTGCAATGTCTAACAGAAACGTTAAAAGCCATATGACTATGCTAGTAGTGATGCTGAAAGTGATGATGTGATTATTTTAAAAGTTGTGGAACGTCTTCTAACATCTAATGCATTCTTAAATAACCTTCCTGACAGTATTTTTAGTAAGGTTGATGCAAAGATTGAGGAAAAAGTGGCAAGTAAATTTGAAGTTCTTGATTCCAAAATAGAGGATTTAAAGATTAGATTAAATATAACTGAGGAAAGGATGGAAGATTAGGAACAATTTTCACGCCGAAATTCCTTGAGGATTTATGGTTTACCTGAATGTGATGGTGAATATATTACAAATACAATCTGTGATATGTTTAAGGACAAGCTAAATATTGATGTGGCAGACACAGCGGTTGATTTCTGTCCGATTTGGAAAAGATAAAGGAAATTAGTTACAGGTATATCTCCATTTATGTAATTCTATATAACTAAAACTTTCATCCACTCCTGTATATCGTTAAAAATGTAAGTCAAATATAAGTTAGTAGAAATGCACAATACAATAAACGATAGGTCCATAAAATACGCTAGTAAAGAAAACCGAAGATAAAAAAGCCGACGCGTGGTTAAAATAAATAGTAATTTGTTTAAAATTTTGATAGATATAATGCGAACGATGTGAGACAAAGTAAGAAGGTTCGGCCCAGTATTACATAAATTTTGTAATGCGATGTTCATTTATAATCAATATTTTAAACAAATGTAACTAACCAATGAAAACGTAAAATAAACTACTAATTAGATTAACAATAAAAAGTTATTTTAACATTTAAACAAAAAGGCTGAATGTAGCGTAAAATTTCTATTAGGTCCGACTTCACACTCGGAAAAAATTAAATGAATAACGATCTAAAAATATAAGTTACCTTATCTGCTGCTGCTAATAAGTCATCAGCCATTTTTTCCAAATTACTTGCTTTCCCAGTATAAATAAAGCGTAACATTTCCCTTAGAACTTCATGGTCTACATCAGTGATATCTACACGATTATGCTTTCGCTCTTCCATTTCATGCTCGAACATCGCTTGAAATACGGGACTTCGTGCTAAAAGACAGAACAATATCAATACTTCTCTAATATCTTGTTTAAATAAACAAGTGTTCAATGGAAATAGTTAAAATAGTAAACAGGAATAGCTTGTACCATATCTTAAAGAAATCAGTTAATCATTCCCTTAAAGGGGCACGAGTTACATGCTCATTTATATTCCATTACAGGTCATAACACGTACTGGATTGTTTAGGCTTAACCTTTGTTTTATTGTTTTTGATGGACTGAAAATGTCCTAAAAAATCCAATTTGACTCCAGACATTTCCCCAACCCCCTACTATATCAATTTCACTAAAACTATTTCAAAAGTGACTAAAAGAACTAATTTAAAAATTACAATTTTTTGTCAACCATCAAATTTGTCAATCCTGTTATCAACGTTCTCCATCTAACACTTTTTTATCCATGGTTATTGCAGCACAAAACTGCCATAGTGCCACAGTGAATAAAACTATCCTATCATCAGGAGGGCATGGTAGAAGCAGTAAAGGTTGGCGGATAGTGGTTACAATTATCGATTGCCCACAAGGAAACAGATAACGCACAAAGATACACTTCCTGGAGAATATAGAATAGATGCTATTGAAACAGAGATAAAAAGTAAATTAAGGGTGTGGAAACAAGAGGACAAGGGTAAAATAAAGAATGTAGCAAAAGGTACGTACAGTGAAAAATATGAGTTCTTGGAAAAGAAAGTAAGAAAATCTTTACGAAAAGTAAGGAACAGGGGTTTAAATGAGAAGAATATACAAAATTGAGGCAGGAATGGAAGAGGGATTAGAAAAGGAAGATATGGAAAAGATGAAGGGGATAAAAACAGAGTGCGAGTTGTGGAATATTTGAGAAAGAAGGAGGAAGAAGAGAAAAGATTGATATAAGTTTAAGCGAATAGGAAAAGAAAATTAAGAATGAAATGGGTGTAAAAAAAAAGGAAGGAAAAAGATAAAATGGTGGATACAAAAATATGTAATTAGTGTTGAGGAATTGATAAGAGAAATAAAACACATGAAGAAAGGTATTTGTGCAAGGCCAGATGGATTGCCTATAGATTTTTTGGAGTGCATGAATAAGAAGGGTTTAAAGGAATAAATGAAATATGGAGAGGTGAGGTAGAAATCGTTCCAGTATATAAAAGGGATGAGAAACTATGATCGGATTGTACAGATTGTTTGCGAAGGTTGTGAATAAAAGGTTAGAAAGTGAGATGAATAAGAAGGGTATTTTATGCATACAGATGAGGGGGGATAGGAACGGCAGATAATGTTGTTGGTATTGAATAGAATGGAAGAGGTTGGTATTGCCAGGAGTATATAGAGTAATTACGTAAATGTATGAAGGAACTATGGTGTAGTCCAGAGTGGGCGAGGCTGTTTCAGAGTAGTTGTGTAAAAGAGGGATGCCCGTTGTATCGGATCCTGGAAGTGTATTAACAAGAGAACAGGCAGAGGGGTTATTGTTACTGGAAGAAAGATACGGCCACTGAAATATTCGGCGTGTGTATCTATAAATCCAAGTTCCAAACTCTTACTCAATTATTATAAACTCTTTAAATACACAAATTTGAAACACCCCAAAAACGTCCATTACAAGCAAATTCAATAATTTGTAATCATACTTGACTTTCTTTTACAGCTACTTCCAAATTTATTATTCATGACGTATTTTTATCATCAATTTTTACTGATATAAACAATAAAATAATAAAATTATATTTGTTGTGACCGAAATAAAAATAAAATTAACTTGAATTGTTTAACATGTATGTATCATATACACATACATATGTATATATTTATACAAATGCATAAATGATATTCAATGTCAACAGAAAAAATTATAGATAAGAGTTTTTAATGTGAATAAAATTATTAGTGGCTGAGCGTTCCAAGTTCAAAGTAATTAAAATTTCGAACGTTGTTATATTATTTATAAATACGTGACCGTATAGTTTTATTATTTTGTGATTATTTAAATAGCTAAAAGTAAAATTGGTTTTTTTTTTCCTCTTTCATGTAATTCAAATTATTTTACTCGCCCTGTCCCAAAATATGCAGAGTAGAAATTAAATTAATCTACCTTTCACACAATACGAATTCGAGTAAATAACAGAGCAGAAATTATTCCTCTCTTTCTTCCAGGAAGTATAGTAATATACAAATTATAACAACATTTATTGGCATACTTCAACTTGTCATACATAACATTGTTCACTTAATATATATAATAAAACTCCCAGTTGAGTAATTAATTATCATTAAAACCAAACCAGAAATTGTTCTCACTCTTCCTCGAAGAGAGGAGAAGGAAACTAGTTTCATCGATTTTTTCCATAAACCCCCCTGTATCGCCTTTGCGCCACTTTATTCCCTTTTTCCATCCATAGCCCTTCATCACATATCCTACACAACTTTTCATTTACACCCATCCAAAACTTGTTACCTCTCCATACTTCCGCATCTAAATCTAGCGATCAAATATCTTTTACCAAATATTTTACCTTCGTTCCTATTGGTCTAATGAATTTGTATCTCCCATGATATCTACACAATTTTAAACATTTTGCCCGTTGTACGTGCTTCATTTTCTCAACCGCTTCTTTAATCACAAATTCCAGTGCATTTATTTTCATTTTCCACCAATCCATTCAGCGTCCGAATCTTTCATAAACATTTACCTTATCTCTCATCTACACACTACCACGAACCCATACATTCATTTCATTATTACATTCGTCTTACACACATTTCGTCACTCTCTCTGACATCAGCTTCCATTCATATTTTACCATTTTCTTAAATCCCTCCACCCAACATTTGCAAATATCAACTTCACTCAGCGTCGAACTTTGTAATCCAAGCATAGGCTTTAATAAACCTATTTGTCTACGCTCCATTTCTACACGTTCTCTCATCGCCCATCCTTCCGCACAATACATCATTACACTATTCACACATGCATTCAAAATCAGCACTCCATAAAGAAAACATCCATTCTACTATCTCTACCATTATTTCTCTTGCATACCATTATCTCTTTTTCACATTAACTAGCAACCCGCTTATCATCTTATCTTTACTAACTATTCGAATCAGCTCGATGGAAAAAGGCGACGACTAACTGGAACATATTTTGAATCTCATTCAAGAGGATGACTCGGATGTTCAGATATCCGATGATGATGATGATGATGATGATGATGAGACAGAAACTAGATTGCCGAGAATGTAATTGTTAAGAGAGGAAGAAGAGCACATATCGAATTTGTTAACATCAATGACGAGGAGGCTGAGGACAATCTCTTAGGACAATCTCTTCTACAAAGGAACTTGAAAACAACAAAACAAACTTCAGACTCCAAAAAGCGACTTTTCTAGAAAATAGTCACTGATTTCATACCTACAAATTTTAAAGGTATGTCCAGTGAATGGAGCTCCGAACTGTGCCATGATTGGACTCTAAAAAACTATCTATCCATGTTCTTGGACGATGAGTTGTTCCAAAAAGTTTGTAATTGTACCAATCCAAGGTATGTTGAAGTAAAAGAAGTGTCGCTTAGATTGACATTAGATAAGATCAGACACTTTTTCGGAAAATGTCTGAAATATTCAAGAATCAGAATGCATTGAGTAAAAACAACAAGAGTTATAGCTATTGCAGATGCCATGACTGGAGACACGTTTTTCGACAGGCGAAGTAACTTGAAAGTTGTAGGTGATGGTAGCGTTTCAGAGATGGAATGAAAATATGGTAAATTTTGGAAAGTTCGACTTATGGAGCGAATTAGACAAGGAAGTTTGCAGCTACCTAGAGAAAAAGCTGTCGCTATAGACGAGCAAATGATACCATTTACAGGTACTTGCCAAATGAAAGAATTTGTTAGGGGAAAGCCCAAACAAACGGGTTAGGGAATTTACCCTCGAAGGCCTTATCATAGATTTTCTATTGTAACAAGGCAAAAATACTTTTAAAGATACAATTAAAAGTGTAGGTGTTGGACGTTCTGCTATCGTTCGCCTAGTAAGGACGTTATTTCTCATGTGAACTGTGTTCCATATTTCACAACGATGCCGCTTTTGGAATATATTTATCAACAAGAATTCTACTGTATGGGAACTATCATGAAATCTCATGTACCAGCGGCGGTACATTTATCGAGTATATTGCAGATACCTTGGAGCAGAAGGCTCATCCCCGATCTTCGAAAATGGGTAAACCGTAATCATGGTGAGCTAAGTCATCAGCTGATGCAAGAAGTCACAGGACATGGATGATGTCTTGCGGCGTGCCTGCATAGAATCGGCAAGATGGCGTCAGCTTGGATATTATTGCTCCGCACTGGACAACACCGAACACACGTTGTTCAGCTGTCTCACTCGGAGAGAACAGAGGTACATATGTAAGAAACTAGGAATAGTATTGAACCCAGATATTTTGCTAGAAACAATGCTTAAATCTCAAGAGGCATGTAGCGAAATATCTCGCTACATCCATGAAGGAGCAAAAAGAAGGAAGCAAGCGGTAGTGTAAACTGATTAGCGTGTCAGTTCAAGCAGAATTACGCTAAAACACGAAATGGAAGCAAAATCCAAACAATGACCTGGCCAGCTACGCTACCCAATCGAAGGCTCCTCCAGAGTAACGCTAACGCAGTCCCAGAGAGCCTGGAGAGGACCTCTGGTGACTCGCCAAGCGCGAGAGGAGTTAAGGGCTGCTGCGCCTGCATCGCGGGTGTGGCAAGTGCTAACCATTGGCATTACGCGCAAATTCCCCACAACGTCTGCTGAGCAGGTTCATGACCTTCCAACATCCGGAACAGCTTCATTATCGAAAACAAATATGACCCAATGACCGTCAGCTCAAAAACTACATCATACTGACTGTCATTCGTTGAGAGATTGTTAGACTAATTGTCTTAGGTTTTCGGAACTACAGATCCAGCCCTTGTGCTTGTATACGTTGGCAGACCGATAAAAATGAGTGTCGTTACTCCAAAATTATTTTATAGAAAATCGTGATCTTGCTCATACATTTCCAGCACCTAATCAGCGCGGCGTTGTGAGTGGTCTGGTGGCTTCAAGTTTTGTACACTTATGCACCTTACAAGCACGTACGCGAAGATCTTTATGCAAAATGCGATGCAACGTATACTATGGATATGCACAATGCCTGTACTCGACTCGAAATAGTCAAACCTCGATTTTCTCAGTCATACTCTCGACTACAGAGCTGATCTCGCCAGATGAACACAAATTACAGTTTTCACATCACCAACTTGTCCGAATTTGGCTAAAAGCAATACGACCTTTGCAAAGCGTGATATTGTCACGTTGTAACATAGCATGTTACCAGCAATAAATTAAATAAACAAATTGCGTAAACACGGCACTGGAAAATCCAGTTTTAAAATAAAACATAAATTTCAATTGTGATGTATGAGGGCGCTTACGTTACGCGCATTGGCCGCTAACGCTATATAGTTAAACAGCAGAGAGCTGTGATTGATGCTTGATGCTCGCTGCTTTATCACTTGTGCATACATTAGCAGTGTATAATATGTGCTGACGGGAACATGTTTTAAGCGTTCGTCGTCCATCCGTAAGTAGCAGATGCTGTGGTGATAAGAGCGTTTGCTCATAATGTGTTAGCTTATCATTGTATGCTGAACTCCTGTTGCTGCACTGTGATGTGTGGAGACCGTATCAGGAAGTAAATGATGTGTGGTTGACTATGCGATGACCCGTACACTGAACAAAAGTTGAGTGACGGGTCAGGCTTATAAATCCAGGGATTTGCATAGAATTAGGCAGTTCATTTTATGAACTCGAAGCAGCAGCCAGCGGTCAACGACCAGCCATGCTGAGACAGTAAGCGGAGCGACAACCAGCGACAATCTCCGGCTAAATAAGCGTTTGGTAAGCAATACGCTGTTCTATATCATGTATTTTTAATAGCATTGTTTCTCCTTCTGTCTTACATTTCCTCTATTCGCTAGAGGGTATAATTCTGACCTATGGGATTGGTTTTAGTCACTCGGCAACAGTAACACCAACGAGCGACGCAGTGATACGTGTCATAGCTGTTTTTAATAAAAATCTTTAAATTGATTTCATGGTGGCCATTAAATAAATTTTCGTACGTTATTTTCAACTATACACATGTAACCAGCCATCAAAGTTTAAATACATATGTATATTTAAACGGTATATTTAAATATGTATATTTAAACTCCAGGTTGCATGCATACAAAACATACGCATTTATGGCAATACGCCCAAGTAGCGCAGTGGTTAGCGTCTTAAGACATTCTTAGCCTTGCAAGGTCTTAAGACATTCTTAGTTGCGGAAAATCTTATACGGAAAAAACAAGGAACCCATGTATCGATGCGGTAACATACAATGCAAATTGAAGTTAAGTTTACGTGCGGGAACTTTTTTTTCCATCAAATCTGTACCAATTCATAAGATGCTAG
>WYDF02093208.1:0-38480 GCA_009867245.2 Adranes taylori | reverse complement strand
CTGACGTCTTCGATATGAAGTTGTTTAATAATTATCAATCATGACGATGACGATGATGATGATGACTGTTTACTATCTATTACTGTCTATTACTGCAACTGTCTATTACGCTTATTTGAAGTAATGTGATCATTTGTCTGTTATACTATGTGCTTATTACGTGTGATACATTTTTATTACATACTCAATAAAAGAAATAAGACGCATGGAGAAAGATTGTTGCTTACTTTTTACGGTATTGGTTTCAAGATGTTGCTCAATTGCAACATTTAAATGAATATCTAGCGAGAAACATGATGTATTAATTTATCATTTTCTTCCTTTTTCGATTTTTGTATTTTTAACACGTTGATTGTTTTATATGCAGTAAAGTGTTCCATGGTTAAATCGTTCAGGGTCACTTCTATATGAATTGCCTAATATATGCTTAATTTATGTTTGGAGAAATAGAACATAAAATTTGTGGGTTTTGTTTTACTAAAATCGTCTTAAATGTTTTTCTTTGATTATTAATTTCATATATTTATTTTGGTCCGATGCAGTGGTTTTAGATCTGTTGCCTGTTAATTGTCCAATTGTAATAAATAATCTAATATTGAAGTAATGAGGGGTTAAAATCGGTCCTCAGTTATGACGTAGAGTTTCCATTTAGAATACTCGAAGACATTTTAAAGAAAATAAGAAAAATAATAAGAATGTTCAAGAAGTCATTAGCAAAAAATTACAGCTGCAAGAAAAGGTTAGATAAAAAAAAAGAAAAATGTGAAGCTCTTATCGGATAGAAAGAAGAAAGAAATTTATTGTATTCATTTAATAAATATTTATTAAATGAATACAATAAATTCATAGTTAATAGTTAATATAAGTACAGCCACAAAACTGGCATAATCCACATTAAATGTAAAGACACAATACATAAATAAGTAAATACATAAATATTAAGTCACATATGTTCATACAAATCTCCTTTAGACCTATGGACAATTCACTGATTCTATGGAATTATTATTGTTACAATGTGCCATAATTTGTGCCTTTAAAGGCCAGAGCCTCATTTTGAGAAGCTCATTGTATTTGAGTTCAAATATTCCTCCACTGTATAATATTTTCCCTCCATTAGAATTTTAGGCTTAAGTTAATGACAGAGGACCCGAAAGAAATAGTATACCTGCTTCGATTTTAATCGGATTATAAGGGTCGAACAAGCGCTCAACGTGCAGTTAAGAATCAATTAAAAATCAGGTAGATAATTGAGTCCTCTCACATTAACTTAAGCCGAATTTTATAAACTGCTGTTTTGAAATCTTTGGTTGACATCGTTAATTTATTAAAAAAATTGTATTAGAACAAGCTGTAATTCAATAATCACGATGATTAAAAGTTTCACCCGCATAGTAGATTCTATCACTAAGCCATTGATAGGAATCAATTTCGAAGCAAAGTCTAATGAAGAATTACGTATCTTTCAATATTCAATTGATTTCTTGTTCCCACGGAAACTGCAATAAGAACAATGCGTAAAAATGATGGTACTGCTTAGCACTCTATTGATAGCAGAAAGAGTATACACATTTTGTTTAAACAATATAATAAAATAGGAACTGAAATGAGGAAAAAGTTATCAGCAGCTCTACAAAAACGG
Organism: Adranes taylori; assembly: GCA_009867245.2. Lineage (NCBI taxonomy): Eukaryota > Metazoa > Arthropoda > Insecta > Coleoptera > Staphylinidae > Adranes > Adranes taylori. Next base: position 36,838 of record WYDF02093208.1, on the reverse strand, counting down.
ATGAATAAACGCCGAAATGTAGACCTGATAACAATCTTAATATACTTGGAACTGGCGTTGTTCCAATATCAATTTTAAGTATCCCTCAAATGACAAAAAAAAAATCAAAGAAAAGGGGAAACTGCATCATTGGGAATAAAATTGTTTCAAAAATTATACCCCAGCATGTTATTATGCCCAAATGTAATAATAAATTCTTCTGGCTCTGATTTAGAAGAATTGTTTGGCCCAAGTTCAGATCTGCCAAAGAATTGGAAGTAGCAATTTCTTCAGTTGTTGAGAAGCATAGTTTTCTCGATGACGAATAGCTGCATTCTACAAAAGGCATTTTGAATTTATCTACAAAAGGATAAATTCAAAATATTATTCAACACATTGCTAGTTATTAAACTCACTTTACGGCACCAGAAATTTTCAAATCGAAAGCGTCATTAACACTTATTTCTGTATTTCTGAATCGTAAATAATCTTTTTTCTGTCGCTTTTATTTATAATGCGTATATAAATTTTGTACTTTGGGATTTTTGGAATTTTTTGGAATTTTTTTGTAGTTTGGGATTTTTGGAAATAATTTTCTTAATTTTTCATCAGACTGTGACAAAGAGAGATGGCTAGTATGACACCCTTTCTGTATACAATGAGCTCCATATTTCCAAGTATATTTACAAACTTTATTCTGATTTTTAATTGAAATATTTTTTGAATTTTGAAAATCGCGAATATATTGGAATACTTGAATAGTTGATTTGTTTAGTATTCACAATTAGAATAATTGAACACAATGAAACTCTGGAAACTCTAGCATGAGCCGGATAGCATGTGGACAAGTTCATATTGTGCCTTAGGTTTCTGATTTGTGTAATTAGTGATTTACTGCATTTGTGACTTATGATTTTATAGATAAATGTTCCATTGAATGTGCAGCAAAGTCTTTTGTTTCTACGTATGCGCTGACTTGTTTTGTGATTCCAAAAAGCGGCTATTGATTTCGCAGTAAAAAAGGCATATATCCTGTATGTACTTTTGGTGTCAGTTCGGAGTCCAGCATATATGTGGTTTTCGCACTTTGTTGTAAGACTTGTTTATCTGCCCGGAGATTCTAGGGATAAAGGTTCGATTTATTTTGGCGTACTGAACGTTTGGTGTGAAGTAACAAACCGCACCACTCAGTACGAATCAGAAAAGAAGATTGAGTATACTGTGATATCAATCATTCGCTCAATTATCCATGGAGAAGGATTGCCCGTCCCGATGTCCTCTTAATATTTCGGCAGAAAGAGCGATGTTCTCACGCGGCTCATATAAAAATATAATACACAATATGAGTTGAGATTGAATATCATTTGTCACGTCCAGGTTGGGACTAGAGTTTCAACCTGGTCATTTATATACGTATTATAAATAAAAATGACAGAAAAAGCAAACAAATTTATTTACAATTCGAAATACAGAAATAAATGTTAATGGCGCTCTTAGATTTGTTTTAATTGTGCCGGCTGTCGACTTTCAATTCCTCTATATCCGAACATTACAATTCTTCTAAATCAGAGCCTGAAGAATTTATTATTTCATTTGGACATAATGGAGTGTAATTTTTGTAACAGTTTTATTCCCAAGGATGTTGCTTCCCTTTTTCTTTGATTTTTCTCTCATTTCAGGGATATTTAAAAATTTGAATTGATATTGGAACAACGCCAATTTCCAAGAATATTAAGAGTGTTATTAGTTCTACATTTCGGCGTTCATCCAATCGTTTTTGTAGACCTGCTGATTACTTTTTGCTCATTTCAGTTCCTATTTTGTTATATTTTTTAAACAGAACTGTGTACACTCTTTCTGCTATGAATAGAGTAGCTCATTTTTACTCAATGTTTTTACTACAATTTCCATGGGAGCAAGAAATCAATTAAATATTTAAAGATACGTAATTCTTCATTAGACTTTGCATTGCATCGAAATTGATTCCTATCAATGTCTTATTGATAGAATCTGCTATGCGAGTGAAACTTTTAATCATCATGATTATGAATTTCACCTTGCTGTAATAGATTTTTTTAATAAATTAACGATGTAAACCAAAGATTTCAAAACGACAGTTTATAAAATTCTGATGGAAGGAAAATATTATACTTTATATCTAAATTGATTTCTATGAATGTCTTGATTGATTTCTATGAACTGATAGCGTCTGGGACAGAATCTTCTATGCGGATTAAACGTTTAATTATCGTGTTTATTGAATTTCACCTTGTTTGGATATCCAATGATAGCATCCGGTTTATCTTTTTTTTTCTTCATAATAATTTCTTGCAATTGTGATTTCTTATTGATTATTTCTTGAACCTTCCCATTATTTTTCTAATTTTCTTTAAACTGTCATTGTAATTATTCTCCATCAAATTGTAATCTTCTTTTACTTTTTCCATATTTAGAAAGTAAAAAAATCATCTTCGAATGTGCTGGTCTTTTTAGCTTGATCCTCTTGTTTATTATCTTCATCAGCTTTATCACTTTCTTCGTCACTATCACTTCTTCATTATTATTCACCATCATCATCTTCATTGTCACAATTTATTTCACTCGACACGATAACACTTTCACTTTCTTCTTCTTGACACTGTGTTTGGCATTTTTATAGAAACAGTCCATGACTGCGAAGTGAAATCTCTGATTATGGTACAGCTGATTAATTATATCTAAATAGCTACCATATTTCTTTACTACGGCTGCATGCACCATCGTTGGTTGAAGTAAGAACATCTTTATTTTTAATATCAATATCAAACTCCGCAATTTTTTTCTTCAACTATCATCTAAATATACTCTGAATTGACTTTCAGACATTCCCAACCCATGGAGTTCAAAATTCTTGTTGTCCATTGAAAAAAACATGAACGGTTACGTTTAAATATCTGATAGTATAATTATCAGTTCATTCATCTACGGTGATAAAAAATGACCGGTTTTTATTTTTAATCGTATCAATCTTGATCCTCGGTTCATTTTTCTTTTCTTCGTGATATTCGATAATATGTTTTGTTACAGTAGTTGGACTTCTTGGCATTTTGAATTTTTTCGAGTTGATGTAACCATCAACAGCCTTTGACTTGGCAATGGTATTGGTTTACACACTATCCATAGCTGCGACTCGGGATAAATGTCATTCAAAGATTTTTTTAATTATTTTTGCAAAATTTAATATTGGGTTTTGGTACATTCTATTGTCTTCAGAAAATCTTTATACCAGCGTTAATATTTTTAGAGCTGAGTAGCAGCTTTCCAAGTATGCATTTTAGTTTCAAATATGAACGAATAAAATTCGAATAATTTTACAGATATTCGCATAATGAATAGATATAAAATGGCGAATATATTCGCTGTTCGAGTATTCGAAATGGATGCTCTAGAATTCCTAGGGCACAACAATATTGGAGTTCGTAAAATGTTATAAATTATTTTTCTTTTCTATAGTATAGCACTAATACTTGTATTATGTTCATTATATTGTATAAAATCGAGTATAGCTTGATGTTTTGAGGAGTTTATTCTAGTTAAATTTAGTAAAGTTTAAAAGTACTTTGATCTTTGTACATTCAACTATAATCACATTTAGCGATTTTTTAAATTTTTATTCGGAGTTTTTACTTTCAGGGTCGAAAATCTTCGAGATCGGGGCGTATGTAACGCGATAAAAATTTAGTCTTCACTACTATTAGTTCTGCTATAGATACTTTACGTACTTTGAATAGTAATAAGTCATTATAGTAATTTATTACGTCTTTAATAGAATCATTAGATAAACGTGTGTGGCTGGCTTATTAGTTATTACCGCGAATTGCCGCGATTGCCGACCTGCGGTTTGTAGATAGAAAATAGCAGGGGTAGTAGAGAAGGAGGACCATGAAACGTCGCGTCACTGGATGAACACCGAATCTCGATGGGATCAGGCGAAGCAGTACGGCCAAAAAGTTTGAATTGTTTCCTTCTGATTAGGGCTAAGTAGAAGAATGAGCTTTACGTGAGTGATACCGGAAACAAATGAGACAGACTAGTTGGACAGTAAAATTAGTTGGCTACAGTGAAGAGGAACTGGCCAATAAAACCTGTAGATTTTTCCCAGAAAATTTTCTAGAAGTGATAATAAAATTATAACCAAGCCAATGTGTAGTTGCTTTTTTCTTCAAAATGTCAGTAGCATAGATGTAAGTAAAATTTTATTGACTAGTTTGCAAATCTCAAACATATTAATTGTGTATGAATTTATTATTGCTGACATCTATTTGCGAAGAGGCGTCAAAGTTTATTGCACGTATTAAACTTTTCATGTTTAGATTAAATTGAAATTGAGTTGTGTTTTATTATTTGATGAATTATATTGATGACCCTATATAAGTTTCAGCAATACGGATTAATTTCTAATAACCCTAGATAAGGTTTTTTTATTTACTGTTTTTTTTTTTCTTCGAAGCCTTCTAGGATAGTCAGGTGGGTTTAATTAATTGAAGTGAACTTTATAAATCCATTTATTAAATACAAATTCATCCTACTAAACTGACGTGAATTTTTTGACACGACAAATGTGGAGATGCCGGGTATGGTGAATGATGGGAATTACCATACCCGGCAATTCCCACGCTATTCCCATGCTATAGTACTCCAAGCAGTGGTGATGTCGATCCATTCAACAGACAAGTACCTCCTGTAGCTAACATCAAATCACCCATTGCGAACCTCATGACCTAATTCTGGATTTAGAACTCTTCTTAGTATCTAGTTTGCAGCAGTATGACATGGAACGTTTGATACCTATTGTGTTCGTAATAAATATTCTATTCCTAACGACATCCGTAGATATCGTTATCCTACTAACGATATCTATATTTTTACATCTATAAAGTTTTTACTATTAAAAAGTAATCAATATTGTAATTAAGGAAAATCCGTCAAAGTGCATCAGGATTTGTGAAAAGTACTAACCAATTAATTCAATAAGCATTAATTTAAGTTTCAGCTAACAAAACTGATTGCAATAAAGACACATAAATAATATTTCTCTGTGAAGGTTAACTAAACAAATTACATTTTTACTTAAAATATCATGGAATATTAAAAATAATAAATAATAACACTGCAATAGTTTAAAATATGGATAGAAGCATTACGAAGTTTCCAATATGCTCATCACACTATGTACGAGAGAATGTAACAAGCTCCTGCAGTTGAATGAAGTTGAATGAACCTATTATTGATAGATAGGCGTACATACATAGATCTACGTACATATATAATATGTATATTTTCCTTGTTCGTCCGTAAACTTGAAATTTATATCTGCAATATTGCACTTGTATCCTAGGTCACTACTCAAAGAATTCTTTAAAAGATCTACATATGATTTAGAGTAGATTTAATAAAGCTTAGAAGAATTTTATGATGATATAATCGTAATATGTAACGTAAATATGTAAAGTCGCTGTGAATCAAGTATACCTGCAATGAGTTGACCTAAAGACGACTACGATGGTAAGTTCAGTTCTGGAGATGCAAGTTTGCAAGGAGATGCAAATTTAATAACCGCTATGTAATCGTATAAACTAGACCAAATTGCATCGACGTGGAAAAAATACTGTGGCAATATGTATGCTGACCCAAATGAGATTTGTGGAGACCTGGAGAATTATGAGACGGAACCGGATGTACTGTTAGATGAGGTGGAAGTCGCAATTGACAAATTAAAAGAAGGTAAAGCAGTAGGAATGGGCAGAATATTAGCACAGGTCTTGCATGCTCTTGACGAATGGGTGCAAAAAATCTTGCACACATTGTGTCACAAGATTTGGAAAAGAGGTTTATGGCCAGAAAACTAGTCAACTTCAGTATTGCTTCCCGTACATAAGAAACGGTCCGAAACAGTCGGCGAAAACTATTGTCTGATAATCCTGATATCACATGCCAGCAAGACATTCTGCAAGCGATAGTAAAAGCTCTCCTGCTACATCAAATAGCTCCAGAACAAACCAGATTTGTGAAAGGCCGGGGTACTTGAGAACAAATTTTAAATACGAGGCAGCTTATAGAAAAGGCCCGAGAATACTCGGTAGCGAGTATCTCTGCTTTGCAGATTAAGATAAAGCATTTGATAACGTTCGTTGGCCCAGGCTATGGACGATTTTTGTAGAATTTGGAGTACCATGTCATCTTATCACTCTCGTCAAGAGCCTGCATGAGAATTCGCAGGAGGTCGTTAAAATCGATAACATATTATCCGAAATATGTGCATTAGGAAAGGCGTTCGTCAAGGCTATGTACTTTCACATCTACTCTACAACATCTATAACGAAATGGTAATGCGCAGCACTTTAGAGAATTGGAACGAAGGAGTGAAGCTTGGTGGAAAGCGGTGTTCAAACTTTCGATTTGCGGATGATACTCTTCTAATAGCCAACACCGCCGAAGAGCTTTTAGACTTTCTTCAAAGACTGGTAGACGTATAGGAAAAATGTTTTTGTGTACTTATATTAAAAAACTAACCACCGGTACGAACCAAAACCCTCTTAAGTCAGCGGGGTACCATACAGTTTTTCTTAAGAAACAGAGATAATATTAGCAGAACATTGAGAAACGATGGCAAACATGGCTTTGCTTTGAGTAGAGAAAGTCTTAGATATAGTTAAGGATTATGTTGAACAAAATGGATTGGTAACCTCGTTTAAGAAAAACAGACCTGGCCATGATTTTTGTAACAGGCTAAGCTTTGACTTAGCCTAAAAAACTTGGAGCCACTAGAAAAAACTCGTCGTATAAGTATGGCTGGCCCATTTATAATTTATCATTTTTATGACTTGCTAGAAAATAAAATTAAGCAACTTGAGTTAGAGGCCAAACCAAATCAAATATATAACCTTGACCAAATGTCTTTTTGCTATGATCTTTCCCGACTTAAGCTAATACCTGGAATTGGTAAAAAAGCTCATTGGATACAAGCATGAACTGGCCGAGAAAACACGACAATTTTGGCAAATTCTAATGCTGCTGGAAATGTGCTGCCCCCGTTAATGGTATTTCAAGGAGCTAAGTTGTGGCCAACTTGGAAAGGCGCAAATGACTTGCCAGATATATTCTGCGCGTGCAGTGAGAGATACTGGATGACATCACTTAAACGAATATTTCATAAAGTTTAGCTCTCATGACCGATGTTCTGCAGCCTCTGGATATATCATGCTCTAAAAGACTAAAGTATAAGTGCGATATGAACATTCTTATGAACATGTTTCGAGGATTGGATCAAGAGTGTTGCAGTCGGTGGAGACTACTTTGAAGGAGACAATATCGATTTTGATGAATAACTTGTATTTTTAGTTTTCTGGATAAATTCCTGAAACTGATTGATCAAGGTGGCATATAGCTTTCAGGTTTTGTCCTTAAGCCACTATTCTAGTCGACATTCGGCTGTTTTTTGTTTAGTTTTACTTTCCTTTCCTTGACTGGTTATTTATCAGTGAATCTTATCTTTCTTGAAAATTCAATCATCTCCGATTTATTCTTGTTTAATTTAATTTTCCATTCTTCGTAATTAGCTATTGTGTCAAGCATTTTGTCACCGTTTTCCGTGCTACGCTTATTCCGCAAAGTGTAAGGTTGTTGTATTACTTATTTTTTTTTTATTTCGGCATATTGTAGACGAATATATCGAACAGATTTGTGACAAATCGCTGTTCTTTGACGAATTCCTTATTGTCGACTTTCTCTTGTTGTCGACTTTTTCATTTCTTTTCTTTTTGTTTTTTGGAGTGAATTTGGTCTTAATTAGCTGGTTTGTATTGATTACTTCTTTTTCCTCTGCATGTTGTTGCAAAATATTTGGATCAGTATATAATTGTCCCATCAATAAATAACACATAACAATACTCAACAAAATCAACAAGAAAGAGCGTAAAGTTGCTAAAAGGTTATAAAAATTCTCAACGTAATTCGCCAGAAAGCTAGAACGATTAAAATGGACACTGAATGACAAGATGAAGCCTACACAAACTCTGCCAACCAATTGTAGCATCTTTGGCAGTATTATCATCAAATATAGCGATCAACCAAGAATGATTGCACCAAACGAACAAAAATCCTTGTTTCAAGTAAAACCACCACGAATTATTTTCTTCGTTTCAACGAAAAGCAGCTAATAAATGAAAAGCGAAACGACAACAGTAAGCGTAAAAGTAGATCAAATTGAGAAACCTGTTTTTTTCTACTGCTCCAAAAGTAGAGATTTATGGATACGATCCAAACATTGTGGAGCTGTGAATGAAGTAGTGAAGGCGAAGAAGGTGGTCAAGATGGTTTCTTTTAGTGTCATTTCTGTCACTTTTGATAAGCCATTTATAAACTTTTTCAAAATTCAAGTAAATATATACATGCACTAAGGTGAATGGTATTGTTTGTAATGTAGCAATGTAAAATAAAATGGTTATTGTTTCGTTCTGATGACTTAAAATAAAATTTATTAAATCATATATTCAACAGTCACCTTGATAACATCCTAACTAAATTTATTTTGTTTTTATTATAAGCTTATAAGCCACAATGACTACTTACATTGACTTAAATTTGAAAGTAGATAAATAGCTTATTTCCTTAACCATTCTACAAGCGCTAGAACTATTCGTCTCAGATAGATAATGAATTGTTTTACGGAGATCTAATGGTATTTAATTAATTTCCCCGCAGAACAAACCAACATAAATATAAAGAGCACTGTATTGTTTTATAAATAAACCTATTAGTACATGTACGGTTTCGATCTTCCACCTCCTTGGTCAGTTTTCTAATGTACAGTTTTCTAACCATGCCAATAAAATTTCCTCCTTTAGAAATTATTCTGATTATTCATGGAATTCACTGATTATTCCTTATATTTATATTACAAATAACAACAGAACTTTTCACGAATCAGTAGAGTAGGATGATGTGAACACAATGTGAGGAGTGCTAAATGTCTCCCAAAAATAATTTATATTAAAGCATATGCTAACATCGATTAAGCTAGACATTTTTTCTATTGCTTCGTCAAAAACAAGAGGATAAGTTAAATTGTGTATTCTGCGTTTCGTACTGCGGATTAGTTTTAATAAAATCATTATATTGAAATTTAATGTTCCTTATTATTATTTTTACCCTATAAAAAGTTTTGTGCCGAAATCTTTTAGAATTTTCTGTATAGCATAAATTTTGTCGAAAACTAACATTATACCATTTTATGTTTACAAAATGTATCCATCTGTTATACTTTCCACGTCAATTACAATATTAGTGTAAAGTGCACAAAGCCAGCGGAGCAACATTTTTAGTGACTTGCTTTTTTGGAACAAACATGTACAAAACTTTATTTACGTATAAACGAAAGGTGTCTTGTATAAGACGTCTAAACTTCGAGGTGCTATCTCTACTCCTTCAAGAGCTATGAATAAAATGTCAAAAAATGCCCGTAAAAATCATACTAAAATCAACGTTCTCTTGCCATGAAATGAAAATTTTAATACTTACAAAAAATTCAAAACTCAAGAACTAAAAATCGTACACATTTCGTTTAGAACTTGTTGGGACCGTTTTGAAATATTCCTTCCAATAGTATGCCGCACGTCTGTTCCCCGATTTTCCATATAGTCGAAAAAAAAGTTTTTTGCCATTGAAATGGCGGTGCGTTTTCCAGTTTTACCCCTTTTCCCCTTTTTAGTGTTATTAAAAAAAACAAAGCCTAGCCTTATTCCATGACCACATTCAACATTATCAAACGATCCAACATATGGTTTTTACATTGTTATCGAGCCGAGAAAAAGGTGCAATAGATGGACCTTGAAGAATCACTATTTTTTCGAAATTATTTTTAATTTTCTCTTTTACGGAATGGCATACAAGTACGGCCCTGTCTGTTTTTAATTTTTTTAATAAAACATGTAGAGAAACAAATCATTTGCAAAACTGCTCAAACGAATGTATTATAAAATTATTCACAAGTTGAAAATTGTAAAATAGTTATTCAATAAAATATCAACACTTACATCTGTGCTGCAGTCATCTTACAAACACAACTATTTTAACGCGATTTTTTTGATTTAGTTTACTAATAATTAGGAAGAAATAACATAAAACTGAACTGCGTCTGATCAACGACCAGTTTTGCGGGTCTTCTCTTCACCGTCTCAGTCCCGTTACCTATAGTTCTTTGCTTCCCTTAAGCGGTGAACATTTCATTTCTAATCTGGTGCTCTGGACTGCTAGCAAGTAAGGTACCTCTTCGGGACTTATTACTACCGCTATTTAGGAACACAAAAATTTATGGACTTAGTACATAGTTTGTTGTGATTTATGCCCCTTGGCCTTATGTCAAGTCCCTCCTCTCCACGAAACTCGTTTTGGAGATGTATTATTCACGTCAATCCAAATTAATAATCGAAATGATATGTTTGATTTAAAATAGACTGCAACACATAACTAAATTTTCTCTTTCATTTTTTAACGCTATAATTTACATGCTTATGTTAAGGTCAATTCAATTAAATTTTACTAAGTACTAAATATTTTACTTATATAAGTAACTAGATTGTTAGAAAATAATGCTTAAAGAACTAAAACATTTGCAAAAAATTATATACATGTACATATATATATATATATATATATATATATATATATATATATATTGAAATTAGAGGTTTCCGCGAGTGTAATATGATGAGTAGTTGCTTGTTTTCAGGGTTATATCTCTTGTGGTAGGCATTTCAGTGTGCCAACGTTTCGCCAAAGTCACATCTGGCATTGTCTATGGTTAGAGAAAGTCTGAAAACTTATTGTATAATGCGTTTCGCATACGACCTTGTTATTCTTTTTTCTGCATCAGCGCTTGCCGCTCCTGGTACAGTAACGCATGTTACTGTGTCTACATATGTTGTTGATGGTGGTCGTATACTGGGTCGTTGAGCGGATGCTGATGGTGGTCGTACCATAGATTCATTTTTGTCTGCTTTGTTGTTGACATGAATCATTTTGTTTTCACGGTATGTTTGTAATACAAGTTTCATAGTGCTAGAAATGTTTTCGTTGTCGACTTTCTTTAATATTTTAACTGGTTTTTAACGTTTTTGTTATTTTGGGTGAATATATTATTTGCTAAAATGTGGAAAAAAGAACATACAATAACAATGTTGAACTTACTGAAGGAGAGCAAAATGTTCGGAGTATAAGCTAAAACATAAAAAGGATACAGTTCTACACGAAACAGTAGATAATTAAATTGTTCTACTCTCATTCTTAAGTGGTTTTTATACATTTCTACGTTTTCACTATCCCATTCCCAGTTAACAAAATTACTGACGCGCCCAAAGTATGTCGCCTTTTGATCCATTCTCTTACCCACCATCGTCGTTTCTTTTTCTCCTATTCTTCTTTTCAACAATGCTGCAAGGTACAAACGAATAGCCTTATTGACGTAGAGTACTTCGACACGCACAATTTCAAAATTATTTGATGAAATATTTTAATTTAAAATGTACAGACAAATCGAATTGGATTTGATTCAGCAATATTTAAACCCGCCTGAACCATACAATGTGATTGCTTCCATCATATTGATCAATCAGATTGAACCGTGTAAATGCGCCTTAACTCAAAGATAGATTGACGTTCAGAGCATCCTTTTCAAAAATTTATTATTTTATTTTGACTACCACGTGTCTTATTTCAATGAAACTTTGATGTTATAGATAAATACGCGATTTGACGTTAATTTAGTCATTCTACTTTTTATTCTTGGCGCTATGTAGCTATGTGCAAAACTAAAAACACAAGCCTGTATTACAAATCGACATTGTCCTAAATTCCAGTTGCGAATCTCAATCATTATAAATATTATTTCTTAATTTTATTATGAACCTATGAGTACAACTTCGCAAAGTAACACGATTACTGCAGAGTCTAAATATTAAAAATACAAAACCAAAAGCAATTTGATCTTATTTCAGACGAAACGAATGATATTCAAGTTTTAAATGACCACCTTTAAACAAAAAGACCACCGTCGTCACTGCAAACAGTAAAAACGATTGAAACCAAAAACATCAAGCGAGAAAGAGCGAGAGAAGGTTGGGATCGGCTGAAATAATTTTATTGGTTCATTGGTTCTCTCTTCGGTTTTATATCACCTTTGTTGTATCGTTCAAGTCCAGGTATAATAAAGTGTTTTATGCATTTTTACAAATGCAGACGTTAAATAGTTATGACTTTTGCGCATTATGTTATACATTAAGTCTAATTATATTATTGTTAAGTATGGGTATATTCAAACTGAGAGGCTACATAGAGATCTCGTATATATTAATCCCATTTATATAATTGGTCAACCTATTATAATTATTTTGACATAATCGAGTTCCATAAAATATTTCAATTTAACTTGTTTGTATCAATAATCTCCAAAGAAAAAAGACACTAAAATTACAGGGTATGAAATAGAAGACTGTAGGTATATTTCCAGTCTCCGATCATCTGATTTTAGTCAAATGAGGACTTAATTGTATCTACTTAAGACACTATTCAGCTTCAAATTATTCACGTGCCTTGGGCCTGACCTGCTCGAAGGGAACAGTGGACGTATAGGGGCCACTCAGAATTTTCAATGTAGCATTTACTTATTTTAACCGCCATATTGGTTTTTCAAATGACAGGTGTCAAACTGTCAACTAACGTCATTGCTGACAGCCTGTGAACTGAACGAATAGTGTAAAAAGTATCCATAAATCGACCCCGAAGAATTCGCCAATATATTCAATCGAAACAAGGTAAGAGAAATGTTGAATGCAACCTGATTCGTTCGAAGCTTTCGCCAATATTTCATATATTACGTTTAATGGATTGATACAGTATTAGAATCTGGTGAATGCGCTTGGTCTCTGGTAAGGAGGAAATTGATCTAGAATCGGTGATACCCCCTACTTGTTGAAATTTCACATTGTTGGAATGTACGGAATTTAAGTAGATATTATATAATTTTCTGTCACCAATAAGTTTTACAGTATCTAGTAGTTGTTCTGACTTCCAGTATATGGAGGAATATGGTGAGACTTCTTCAACAAATATTTCCTCATTTGGAAACTTTGCTACTCGATTTGTATAAGTAGGAGGTTATGAACTACTAACTACATTTTCTCGTTATAGAAACCAACTAAAAAGTACGACTCCAAGTGCTATACTGAAGTGTAACACATGTGATAATCAAACTTATAGTTGTAATTTGTATAAATTTAAAATTTCTAGTAATATTTGTAGTTATAAATTTATTTCGTTTTTGTTTCAGGTACGTTTCCTGTAGTTGATGCATTTATAAACTTGATTTCTAGAAATTTTTATACTTCAAAATTTGGTAAGTAGTTTATTGATGATCATCTCTGATGTTTGAGTAATACCAAACCAATATATATATATAGTATTTAGGGCTAAATTGCGGTTTACGCAAATGATAACATTCATGCCAACTCATCAGTAATACTTTGGTTTAAAGAAGGATTGTTTAAAAGAATATATACTTTAACAAGTTCGATTTCTAGGTTGTTATAGGCATATTATACATAGCGTCCAACAGAATTGACTAAGGAAATAAAACAAACAATTAATAAACCATCATTAGCCAATTAATTCACAAATTATCAAACAAAGAAATCGGTAAAAAAATCAGGAATTAATATTTTAATTGAAACAATTTAAACGACGAAAAGATTTGCGATGCTTTATCTCTAGATTTTTGTTTTGCTAGCAGGCATTGAACTGTGCGTATAGAGAGATGTCGATAACCGTCGTAGCTATGCATGCCACCTTACACATAGATGGACGAAAGGGAGATAGAGCTGACTGTAGAAGGCCATGTAGAGGAAGGAATGAGAGAGAGATACAGCCATGCCGCAAGCCACAATACGCTTGTATTCTCTTGCGCATGGAGAAAGTAGAAGAGAAAGTCAGGTGGAAAACACATAATTAATTATTTAAAATTGTGAGAAAAAGCGATGGGATCGAGTACGCCTTAAATCAGGAACGGTTCGATCAATCTGTAATCCACAATAAAATGCGTCGGTGTTCTATTAGATTCCCAGTTGCTAACGGTTCTATCATGTAGCAACTCATCTAGCTTATCCAATCTTTAAAAAAAATCGGTTAGGACCCAAGTTTTACTTTTTTCTGATAGAAAAGCGATCTAGATGATTTCAGTCCAAACGTTCAATGAAACATGATGCTGGAAAACGATTTTCACGCGTCTCATATGGTTTTTTTTTGGGCCATGCATGATTATTTGCCTCATCATAACTAGAATCAGCGTTACCAGTTTAGGGTTTTAAACCAACGTTTGCGAAAGCCGAATTTGTTACCGGCTAGTTGATGGGGTGTGATGGTGAAATGCAGGATCTGCAGACTATAGATGTTGCTGATATGAGTGAGATCAGATCACGTGAGCTTCTGTGTTGGCTCCATGGCTCGATATTTCCTTGCAGAACACCTGAGGAAAATTGATTGCAGATGTTTTTTTTTGTAATTAACTAAATGCTTTTGGTTCAAATCCGTTTTTGATCTCGACTTTGATAATTGGATTAGTTGAACTCGGCGGAGTTGACGAACAAACATTAAATTCAATGCATAGAAAGAAATAAGCTATTGAGAAGGACTTTAAACGCGTTGAATATTGTACAACAATTGCTGACGCAAATACAGTAAAATTACTTATTTTCAAAACATTTGCAATTTTTTTTGTATTAACTAATATTAACAAAATACAAGTAACATAAGGGAATAAACCAACTTAAGTACTATATTGTGGCATTTATTGTGTATATAGTAAAAACATTACTTATTAACGTAAATATAATTTATTAAAATGTAACTATTTTCAATCACGTATAATTTGGAATGCAAGAGACATTACTACATTACGCTTGCGTTTGATATTTCCGGTAACAAATTTAGGCTGCACAAGTTCTATCTATAGCAAGTAAGGTGTGTGTGTTTAGCATTATTCACCCACATAGATACGATAGCATTTCATGTGCTCGAATGTATTATTATATATATAGAGTTGTAGTAGAACTACAATTCCTGATGCAATATCAAAATAGGTATTGATTTTCCCGGGGTGATTACACTTTTTCCGATATAGAATTTGGTTCGGATTAAACACTTGTGGGCAAAAGTTTTAAACTTTGTATGGATAAATTCAATGTATTACCAGTGATGATTTTCCACCGAGGCGGGTGAGGCTGTCGGCTCGGGCCCCCGAAAAACAACTATAGTATATATGTATGTGGAAGGGGCCCCAAAAAATTGTCCCGCCTCGGACCGCAAGCAGGTTCAATCCGCCACTGTGTATTACCCAAAATGGTTACAAATGTTCCATATTTGAACATTCTACAACAAATTTAATTTTATGTGTTAATCAAATGATTACAAAAGTTTCGAATACAAACAGCAAAGATCATTGAATGACAAATAGATAACGTATTGGTCGGTTGGGTTTCAGATGTTACAGTTACGATTTATTATTTCCTATCTATAATAGTTTCTCAAATATATCGAAAAACTTGTTAAACTTTAAATGTAGCAACGTCGCGTTCTATACCAGTTGGAGGCATGGCACTAATTTCATTCGTCCTACTTTTAAAATTGAATTTCTAAATAAAAAGATGAGTTTGATCTCCTCCCAAAATTATAATGTTGGTTTCACTACTGATAACAACATTTATTAAATTCCAGAAACACCACCATAAACTTTAAAATATTTTTTGAAACTAATTTTCTAAATAAAATGATCAGTTTGATCCCCCCCCCCCCCCCCAAAATTATAATGTGGATCCGCCATAAAAATTTAATCAACATTTGAGGAATTAGTAACATAAATCTTGACGACTTTTGTTATAATCTTCCTTTTCCTCTAAGAAATTTACTTTTAGGACAAAGGAGTCTTGAGTCAAATTAAAAAAGTTTCAGTGTTTTTTCACTGAAATTTTTTTTTCTGTTTTCATAGTTTTGAAAAAAAATTGCACTTCTTAGCAAACTACTTTTGCTAAGAAGTGTGATATTTGAGTTTTCTCTAACATAACTTCTTCTTAACGTCAAGTGTAATATAACTTGACCTTTTTTCTGCTATAATAGATTGACATATTTCAAGTGAGGAACAATCAGTTAATAATTTCGAATTCACTCGCTTTTAAGAATATACTACTCAGAACCAACTAATTATCATAATGGAGCATTTCACGATTCTTTCCAAATTTGCAATCTAATTTTGCTGATGCAAAAAAAATGTGTACTAAAAATCATCTTCAATGTTTTGTACCGACTACTAAGCATTAATCACTTTGAATATGTGAAGCGCCTTGGATTACTCTCAGAAATCTAGACTTTCTGGAACAAGTTTTATTTCTGGAACTCTTTAGTCTTGTTACGGGTTTCTCAGAGCTTCTGGAAATATTTTGATGCTACATGTGTAAACAGTTCATTGTAATTTAAGTTAAATTTATACCCAAACATGTATATAACTGCAATCACCAATTAATATTTCATAATCTACGTAGGGTGGAAATAATAACGCTAGTGTTTGCCACGGAAAATGGGGCTGGAAAATGTATAACGACAAAGCACTAGATACGAGGCAACATACTACATATTGGTGACGCACGAAGGGGGATGATGGAACCTATTGCGCAAGGGATTATAAGCATAATTGCATCGATAGGTTCAAGGGCCTGAATCTACGAGTTTAATGTCCGATGCATAACATCTAGACGTACATAGTAATAAAGAATTTATTAGAAATTGTCTGAATGTACATGGTTTTTACGTTAATCGAAATGTTTATTATTCATTTTATAGAACCTAGTTTGTGATATCAATAAATTATTTATTTGTGTATACAGGAAATGACGTATTGGTTGTAATGTTTCAGCCTATATTATTGAGATTGAATATTATACAAAATAATGTGCATTATATGGTATTAATGGTAACATATGGGATTTTAATTAGCATTAAATATGTTTTGATTTCTGTTGCGCATTTATTGGTTTCAATGTCATAAATATAATATACTCTTCTTTTAACACAAATAACTATATAGCTTTAGGAGACTTCTTTTTAGAGAAAAACATCCGCGACTCAAGGTTTAGTACTCGTTCCACTACTTGTACGAGGTATAATCAGATAATACATTCAACTGTCAGAAGCCTGACTATAAAATTTTTGTTCTTGATAGATATGTCCCCAAACATATGTTGACAACTGCAACCATATTGGTTATTTAGTTTATTGCTAGCTGTCAATAAGGTTACTTGTGTTTTGGTAACATGGCGATTTTTACTTGTAAAACAAATGGAACAAAGAATTTGCAGTGTGAAGAATAAAATTATGTGTAGTATAGCCCTGGACATGTTAAATGTTGTTTTGGTAATTCTTCTAAAGATAAACAAGCGTTTTGTAAGTGGTACAAGCGTTTCCAAGAGACGCGCTAAGATATTGAAGGTGACGAGCATCCCTGATGTCTTAGCAGATCTATAACTGATAAAAACATCGACAAGATAAAGAATTAGTTATGGATAACCACCGAATCACTATCAGAGATATTGTTGAAGATATTGGCGTTACATTTGGCTCATGTCAAGCTATTATTTCAGATGTTTTAGCATGAGACGAATGGCAGCTAAATTTGTTCCTAAATTGTTGAATCTCTATCAAAAAGCAGTGCCGAATTGACGCTGCTTTATGAAATCAACTTTGCTCAAGCAAATCAGAACTGGCGATGAAACATGAGTGTATCAAGGTCGGTCAAATTTTTACACAGTTACGTGAAGCAATCTGAAGAAATTTGTCCAAATTTCTGGCGAGACAACTCATGGCGATCGCATCACGATAATGCACACTTCATTGCTTGGTCGGGAATTTTAGGCAAAAAGCTACACCGTTATGATTCCGCATCCCCTGTATCTTTGACAAAGGCGATGACAAAGGCGCCCGACATTTCTGAGATCAAGACAGAATTGTTAAAGCCATATCGAAAATTAAATTTCAGACTTGCTACGAAGAGTTGATAAAACGATTTAATAAGTGTATTGTGTCTAATGGAGATTACTTCAAAGAGGACAAGATGAACATTGAGAAATAAATTAAAATAATTCGATAAAAATGATAATTCCGCTTATTATTTGATCATACCTGGTATTATTTATTTTTACGACAGTGACTTTCAGTGAGTGCGTAAAGTTGGAGAATCACACCTAATTCCACCAATTCTCAGGCGATCCTAATTCAACACTAAAACGACACTCGAATCAAAAATCAAAGTCCTTCTGAATTCTATTTAACTCATGGAGAGAGTCTCTGCCATTGAGGGACGTACCATCATAGCCTCTGCGACCACTAGAAGTTTTTACTGGAAAGCCAATTTAGATTCCAGTCTAGTAAAAAATCCGAAAGCGGCGTTACTTAATTTTGACCTTTCACGAGCGGCTGGAAGTTGCAATTTCCAAAAACTCTCCATCATAGTTATATAACCCATATAAAACAAATATCGATTATAAAGCAAGCAGTCTATATACTTTCACTTCAAACTGGGAAATTCATTGATTGACTGAATTTATTTGTGTTATTCTTAAGCCGATCTCAAACGATTTGTCCGACATTCGTCATCCGGGCTCATTTGAATAGCGTGTGGGAGGTAAACTTCGGGCAATATTTATTATGCGTAATGTCCCTGTTAATTGTTGGTAAACTAGTAATTGGCGCATTCGTATGCATTCGACTTGTATGCATTTGACAAATGTGTGCGGTTGGCGTGTATTCGCCGAATACACTGGGATTGACTTTAGAAAAATTCAGAAGTTTTACTATAAATTCTCTTAAGCTAATATATACGATGCAAGAGGAATGGGATTGAGAAGGTCCAACTAGGATGTATTAGGTGGCTTGAGAGAGGGATGGATGAATGGCGTGGGAGTTGCGGGTGGGGTGGAAGAGTTAATGACGGATATTGACAGACAAGAAAGGGATTAAAAATAACAAATAGCATATATAATAGTAGATACATGTACATAAGAGCGGATGGAGGTATGTCAAGAGTATATGCAGTCTAGATGGAGTATGGAAAACCAGATAATAGTAGCTAGGTTGAGATATGGAAGTGAGGAGAAAGAGGAAATAGACACTGGCTGAAAGATGTGAGAATGTGTAGGATATGCGGTAAAAGAGAGGAAAGATAGGAACATTAGGTAACGGAAGAGGGCTGTAATGCGGTGAGAAAAGGGAAATAAAGAGGCAGGCTTGGGATAGGATACTTGGGATAGCGAAATCCAGAAATAATTACGCAGTAAAATGGAGAAGTAATCCTCACTTTTCCTTTAACACAAGAAAGTGATTTTGGTCTGGCATTTCTTTTTGTTGTTGGATAATTAGTTAATTTTTCTTTTTTTTCCTGTTTTGATATTTTCATTGGAAGAATGTGGATCACATGATTAAGAACGTATATTGTAAGTTTATGTTATTTGTAATATGCCAATAAAGGTTCATATATCTATCTATCTACTGCTTGCACTAGATTTATTACTGATACAATTAAGCTTATGGCCATTTAAGGCACACTCCTCAAATACAAAGCTGCCTGAACTAACCAATCCACCTACCTTTATCTCACAAATTCTTCTTAACTAAAGAAGAATTTCTTTATTATTTTTTTCGTCCTTTCTACCTTTTTTCCTATCCCTATGTCTCACAACTCGTAACAAAACATTTTACCACACATCCTATCCGCCACCTTCTGTTCCCAAATTATTTACATTTCCCCGCAACCCCTCTTTGATTCCTTTTTCCATGATTCCATTCACATTCATTCCATATTGCCTCGCTCCACCTTTTCCACTACATAAAGTTCCCACCAGCATTCATGACATCCATCTAGTCCTTTTTATAATCTCACATTATTCTCTCTATTAATTATGTGTCCCTTACTATATGCTCCATCTGCACTCTCCAATTACTCGCTACCATCCTTTGTTCATCCGTCCACAATATTTCAATATATGCATACATCCAATGCTCCCATGTTTTTTCTTCTTTCCGACATATTCTACAACTTCTTTTCCCAATCATTCATCCAATAATTATTTCCCCTTCCTCGCTATCTATCACACCTAAACCTGGCTGTCATCTTCTTCTCGTTCATGCTTTTTCCCGATCTGAAATATTCTGGTAAAATACCTTCAGTCATCAAACATTCATATTTCCAACTCACTCTTATTCTTTAATGCCATGATGCAAAAATTTTAAGATCTTGAAAACATATTACTCAATAAATAACATTTCTTTGTTCATATTTCCAAAGAAATCCATTGATTTTAGTAAATCACCTAATCGCGATTTATTTTATATACCTAAAAGTAGTTTGAAAATAGTACATAATTTGTTGAACATACTCGTTATTTTTGGAGCCAAAATGTATTACTGAATTGAGTTTCGCTTTTTTTTGTACTTATCGAAATAATTCATCTCTCGAAAATTATAGCCCAATTAATATATGTTCTTTTTGGTGACTGAACTGAGGTGAATAACTCTCCGTTCCAGTTGAAATAAATGATTTAAATATTGTTCTTTTTACCTTCAAATTATGTAAATTCATTAAATAAATATATATACATATATACATATGTATAGATTTTTTTTAATATCAAGGTACTTAAAAAATTAAGTGTAGATATATACATTGAGTAAATTAACCTACCGAGTGTTAACAAAATTGTTAAAAGTATTTTTGATATTTTAATTTATCATGATACATGGTACATGAAGTTAATTTGTGTTCTGGTACAGTTGGGAGACAGTAGATATTTCCGGTAACTGAGACCGAGACTACATCGAAGACTATGGTAAACGTGGACATAATGCTTGTCGTGGACATAATGACGTGTTCAGATTGTCAAATTATTTTAACAAAATGGGCATTCAGTGAAAAATGATTTAAGAAAATTACGTGATATATACGGTTTGCATAATCGCCCATCTGATAGCATTATGAATAGAATTGTTAAAAAATTTGAAAAAATTGGTTCGGCGGAAGATAAGAGAAGAGAAAAATATTGTCGCATCGGTCGCTCACAAGAAAGTGTTGTCCGAGACCCAAAAATGTCCATTAGTCGACGTTCACAAAAACTTGGACTCAGTGAATCCACAACATGGCGTATTTTACGAAAGGATCTAGCTCTGAAGGCATATAAGGTTCAAATAACTCAGGAACTAAAGCCACTGGATGATTCGAAATGTCGTGCATTTGTCAATTGGATCAAAGAACAAGCAGACGATTTTACTCAAAAAATGTTTTTCCGATGAAGCAAAATTTGAAATTGGGGGCTACGTTAATAAACAAAATTGTCGTATTTGGGCGAGGAAAATCCACGAGTAATGCATGACGAACCTGTACATCCTAAATGAGTGACTGTTTGGTGTGCATTATGGTCCGGAGTCTAATTGGTCCCTATTTCTTTGAAAATGCTGCTGGTGAAGCTATAACTGTGAATGGAGTTCGATATCGTAAGATGTTAACTGGTATCTGGTTTCAACAAGATGGCGCAACATGCCACACAGACATAATTGACTTATTGCTGCCAAATTTCTTGAACGTCTTAACAGACAAAACGATGATGTTAATAGGCCACCAAGATCATGCGATTTGACACCGTTGGACTATTTTTTCCGGGGTCACGTGAAAAGTCAGGTTTATGAAAACAATCCACAATCGATTCCTGAACTAACGGATGAAATCATTCGGGTAATTGGTGAAATAGAGCCAAAGTTATGCCAAAATGTCGTCCAAAAGAGTAGACGTCTGTGAAGCTGTAAGACGTGGTCATTTGGCAGATATTGTTTTTCGTGTGTAGATGTCTTACATTATACTTTATTTACCAATAAAAAGTATTTTGAAATCATCATAAGTTGTGTGTACTGGACGAGTTCTTCCGATCTTGTACCAATTCATTAGTAACAGTCATTAGAGCTAGGCTTGTGCGAACTTGACATTGGTGTAATAGTTAATGGAATATCCATTAATAATATCAGATATGCCAATGATGTAATGTTAATAGCTACCAGTGTCAATGATCTGTAAACGTTATTGGATGTAGTCGTGATACAAATGGGATTAAATCTGAACTTAAAGGAGGCAAAATGGCTGGTCTTAAAAGTTCCAAATAGTATTCGGCAAGCATTAACAAGTGACAATAATGACGTCGAGAGAGTACAGTATTTCAAATACCTTTGATGTCATTTGAATGAATCTGAATACCTTTGGTGTTATTGTATGAAAATGAAGAGGATTCTTACCTCTTGTGACTTATCAATAACACTGAACAATACTGAATACTGAAGAATATTAAGAGTTTTGTTAATGGCGCATGAAACGATAAGAAATGATAAGTATGCTCTTCTTCAAAACATTATTCACGGCAAACTGGCAGACTGGCGGAGCCATGGTGGAAGTAAAACATCATGATGGACGAACCTGAGACAATAGTTCAACCTATATACTAAAAAATTGTTTCGAACTACCGGAGATAAAATAAGGTTGCACTTACTGCTTAGCAACATATTTGGAATACATGGCACTTAACGAAGAAGAAATCTTTTTGTGCTACATTTAGGATTAGTAACCATATTAGTAACTGTGAGTAAGTGAGCACCATTTGAGCACATTTATTATGAATGCCTGTATTGTCCATCGGAAACTCAACAGGAAGTGCAAGGAAAATTCAGCATTATTAATCTGGACTAGTACAGTAATTGGACTCATTTTCTAGTTTTATTCACAGCAAAACAGCTTTTTCTTAAGCTTATTGGTGGGGTCAACTTTTTTTACCTCTCATATTCTGTTGCAACAATTAAGCAACCTCTTTTGTTTGTTTAATCTTTTATCCTTGCATCTTTTTTCCTAAATTTATCGTCCACCCCCTGTAAATATAGTTTTTGTAGCAACTAGTTTCATTCGTGTTTTTAAATGTGTACTTTTGGGCTTCTTTTCACATGCTTAAACATTTTTCTTAGCTAACGTGGAAGAAAAGAGAACGTAGACTTAAATAGACCGTTACGGTATTAGGACCGTAACACTCTGGCGTTTTGTATCAATAATTTTCGTCAGCGGGCAGTCATATGCCATCGCGCTGAAATCGGGTTCAAGCAAGCAAATTTATAGGTCTCGCGCTAAAACCAACAAAGCTTCAATTCGTAGTAGCTTGCGAACGAGTGTGAAAAGGAGGAACCAACTTCCTGTTCCGGCAACCTCCTTCTTAAACCTCCCCAGAAGGTTGTGAAAGGAGACAACACCCGTCTCGGTGAAGATCTGTTTGAATTATACTCGCGATTTATTGTGAATTTATTCGTCCAGCTATTGTCATTTTGTCAAAGGTGTACGGTTAATCCAGTCAAGTTTCGCTGATATGGAACCATCCCCCTTCATCCATTCGTCATCTATAATTTCAGAATAAAAAAAGATCCAACTATCTGGTTTCTTTTTGAGAAAATTAACTTATGCTTCCTCATTTCACTCAGACACAGTCCACACATAATAGATTATTTTTTCTTAGACAAACATTTTTCAGTATAAATTTGTTGAGCTCCAGATTAAGAGGTTTCTGAACACAATCTTCATCGCTCGAAGAATCGTGCAGGGAGTAATCAAAATGGCCAGAAACAGTGTCGGGCGAAGAGTCGTGTTTATGTTTTTTTTTTTTTAGTTAAACTCATATTTCAAATGGCTAGTTTAACTTTCTTGAACGTAACTGTATCGAGGCGTTTTTTCAATTCACCTTTTTCCGGAGTTAACGTTGGTATTCTTGACTTTTTCCGTTTTCTTCCAGGAACTGATGATTGTCGCGATGGAACTGTAGGAAAGGGTTTTACAAAGTTAGATGTAATCAGACATTGTGGTATTTACATTCGATGCTTTGCTTCAATTCTAGAGGTGATTCATTAAGTGGTCTATCAGTGACATGTGATAATAGAGAATCAATATCTGAAAATATTTCTTCATTAGATGGGTAAATACCTATACTGCGAAATCCAGATATAATATTTTTTGGTGTTATGTCTTAGTAAGTTTACAAATTCCGGAACTTGTACCCAGGGTTTGACAATATCCAATTATTCAGTGCAGAAGGACACATTATGACTTTTACATATTTAATGACCGCAATGGACACGTGACTTTCGTGGTTGTCAAGCAAAAGCAATGTTGGATTTTGCGTAGAAGAATTTGAATATTTCAAAAAATGTTTCATAGTTTTATGAAAATTTTCTGCAGCCATCCATCGAGTTTTATATGCAAGACTAAGACTGTCAGGCGGAGCTTTATCACACATCTCATCTGTGAGTGTGACTCGCGGCAATATAAATACTATAGGAATAGTAGCATCGCTTGCACTAACAGCGCACAGAGTAACTCAAGTTCCTCTTTCTGCTGATGTTACTTGACTGACTTGTTTAATTCCTTGGAAATGATGTTGGGTGGTTTGTGTATTCTTGCGCATGCAATATCATCGACATTATAAATATGATTAGATTGAAATTAATAATTTCCAAGATTAGTTGCGAGGTTTTTAAAGAAAACTTGACTCATGTTCTCTATAGAAAATAGTTACCCCTGCCAAACATATTGCTTCTGGTGACCTAATGGACAAATTTTGATGTCTGTGCATGAAATCGAATAGCCAATCTGAACCTGTATATTCTTTACCATTCCAATTTTGTGGAATATTTAAATTCAGTGCATTGGCATTTGTCTCAGTTGTAGTTAAACCATGATGCATTTGCGATGCAATTAATAAGTAATCTATAAATTATCTCTCCTGTTGTTTTATGAAACCTTTCTTTCTTTCTCACAATATCTTCTGCGCCATCTTTCTTTTGAACCTCTCGAACTTTGTTGATGTACTTAAGACCGTTGATTTCTTGATACTGATGGTCTCCGCAGCTGCGCGTATTGATATTTTATCCACCAATATTTTCTTCATAGCTTCTTCTAGTTCAACATTTGAAGCACATTCCTTTCAGATTTTCTTTTCTTCGCACGTTGCGTCTGAAAATATATAAATATAAAAATAAATAAACAGTCGCACATAGTAGACTAAATAGAAGGTATAGTGAATATCTCCACTTAGTTCCCAATACGAATACTTATTTCCCAATAGGAAACGTGTTGGGGTCTAATGGGACATAGTAAAATTGAAACATATGATGCAAACGCAATTACTAGGCATCTTACTCTATTGCTTCGCGAAAAAGGGTATACAGCTGGAAGCAAGTGACTCCAGTTGAAAAACAAGCTCATCCTGCAATAAATAATATCTCATAAATTATTTCTATTACTTTCATCTCGCAGTTGACAAATTATTTAAAAGAATATTTATCTTTGTTCGATATTAAATTGTTTACTTATAAATAATGTTCCGCTTATAGTTATATTCCTGCTATTAATAGTCATAAATTGTGTAATTGATCATAAAATATTAGCATAATTTTGCAACATAGTTTGTATCACCAATCCTAAATAACGCCAAATAAATATGCTACTTTTATTTTCATTTTTGGAATTTTTACAACCATTGATACAAAACTATCTCTCTTCGGTGCTTTAGTTTATTGTCGACTTATATGTTTGGTTACCGGCTCTTGGCCCGTCAAGGGATTCCGAGAATTGGAGGTCATGGTGTTGCATTGCAACGCAGATGAAATGAACAAGAGAGATGGAATGAAATGAAGAATGAAACAGATTTTGGTTTGTTGTTTTGCCGCCTGTAGTTCTCCTTCTTGTGAACATTGCTTCAGATGTATTTGAGTTCCTATTCGCACCTCTTTTCTAATACATAAAATTCAATTGACTGTCATGGGTTTATTCTACTTGTTGGGCAAGTGGTTGGTATAATAAAAGTAATGATAAATATTAGGCATTTAGATTGTTTTTAATGTTCTTTAAATATGGTTTTAATATAGCTACTGGTAAAATGAAAAAATCCAGAATTTCTGGCCACTAAAAAAGCCATTGCTGTGCAATGTATTTCAACACCTTATTTCGAATTTCGAGTTCATTCCTATTCTTCGTTAAGCTTGTAAAATAACAAAAAACAAAACTACCCTTATAACAGATAGCAATACCTTTAATACATAGTACACATCTGTAACAAGAAGCAATAGATGAAGAACAAATTAAATTCTAACCAAAAAAAGTCTCATATTTTAAAGCCCAACAAAGATCATAAATTGCAACAAAATCATATTTCATTAGAAAATTGTTTTGTTTTCGGGTTCAAAGTCTTTACTCTTTATGCAGAAGGCTACAACACATTGCAGTTATTTTTTTTTGCTCGTCTAGAATGAAGAAGAAGAAGACGAATCAGAAGGACACCAACAATAACAAGGAGACCGCATAATAGATTTCAAAATGCGGTGAGCAGCGATGCATCTCCTCTTCAATTTATATTAGGTAGTATTCAACAGTCTGCGGTTCGACGCCATGGGAACTTAATATATTACATATTGAACTAGATTTGCAATAAATTCAAAACAACGATTCTACTCTTTTTTTTTTGTTTTTATGACTGTGAATGATCACTTTAATTTTACCAGATTAAAGTATTACACTGCCGCTGATTATGATTTTTTTGGTATGGACTTCCTGTGGTGTCTTACATTATTGCATTGCATTTTCAATGCGTAAGCTTTAGAAAATGATGGATTTCGCGTCAATGGCTTAAAGAAACAATTAAGTATTAATAATCATGAGAGGACCAGTTTTAATATAAACAAGTTGAGAGAGTTGTTTAACCCTATAATTATGTGAAAAGCGAATGATCGCATGCAAGATTCCTAAATAACCTCACCATATTTGGATACGGTCAAATCTCAATTATGTTGCAGGATCGTTGCACTTTTACGTCACTTACATTTAGCACATACAACATTGCAGGCGGTTTATATGACTTGCCAAGATATCAACAATAGTTGTTGTTTAACTCATCTGTTATTGTGCCGATATAATCCAAGGATCTTTCTATCACTTAATTACAATTTCATTCAGATTTTTTTAAACTTCTGTTAATAGAAACTATTACATTCCCTAATGAGAATTTATTGAACTTCTTTTGAAGTTTTAGAGAAAGCTACTATATAAACGAGGCAGGCATTGGACATGTTGTTCTACTGTGATTGTTGTAACAGATACTGTTCCCATATAGATAGATAGATATATAGATAGCAACCTTTATTGGCATATTACACAAAAAATGAAATATTATTTACAAAACAAAATAAAATCTTTAAGACAAAAAAATAAGGCCAAAAAGAGATTCAAAACAAAAAAAATAGATTTACAAATATAAGAACAAACAAACACAACAATTAATCTATATTCCGCACAAAACACACGAACTGATGCGAAGCAACAAAATTTCCTCTACTTCCTTCTTGCTCCAAACATGATCTCCAATTTACCATTCTTTCACCCTGCATCTAACTCAGCTTATTACGACATACATTCATTCAATGTTCCCATGATTCTTCCCCTATGCCAAATATCCTACAACTCCTGTCATATTCTCCCAGCCAATATTTATTGCCCATTTCCTCATTAGCACATCTAAACCTTGCAATGATTCTTTTTAAATCATACCTAATTCCGATTTTAAATAGCTTGGCACATCACCTACAACCACTACTGCCTATCTCCTATTATATGTATTCTCTCTAATTTTCTCATTCGTCTCTTGTACTTCAACATCCCTCATTATCCTTGCCACCACTCTTTATTTTTCATGATAATACGGCCATGATTTCAAAATTAGATATTCACAATGGTTCTTAGTACGCGATTTAAAAAGTTCTAATTAAAATTATGTCCATTGAGTCAGTGTAGCAACATGGCATCAGAGATAGTTACGGTACATGCATGTAAGATCTTTTTAATTATTCACTTAACTGTTCAAACACAAGGGCAGTTTGAAAGAATTAAATTGTTAACTTTGATCTTGCATCTCGAATACAAATGTGCTGTTGTATCCATCACGTATACTATAGTTTGGCTACCGCATGCACTCCGAGAAGTCGAGCTTTACCATACACAAATGTGCAGTACAATATTTGCACTCGCTGCCGGTTAAATTATTGTACATACACGAATTAATTCGCACTCTTTGAGTCAAATTAATTTCTCTATCACCGCGTACTTTGCTGCCTGCACTCCTAGACTCTCGCACGCATTTCTATTCTACGCTTTTCTAACTTTTTACTATCGTTTTCGCGTATAAATCCTTTTTTTTTTGTTTTTGCACTTTGTTTGAGTCGAGCCTAAAGAAGATTATAATTATTACTATCCTCACCTTCCTAATCTGCGTACCACCCATTTCTGTTTCATGCACTCTTCGAGTCAAGAATAGGCCTCCTATGATTTACGAGGACTCCGGCTACAAAGAAGAAGATAACTTAAACCAGCCTTAAAGATTATTGGAGCCGCCGAACTTTACCAATATCTCATATTATTCGTGTTAGTAACATTTGATTATGTTTTCTTTAGGTGTCAATTATTTACTAATGTTTACTTATTTACATGTACTTTTATCATTATTTAATTATGTATTCCAACCTTGACGTTATATATTATTATTCAAATAAAACATACGATTGGAAGCATTAGACGGTTTTGTTCAGTTACAAGTGTATGGCCGAAACCTGTATTTATTAAAAGAATAGAAAAAATAATTTGTGGGTAGTGTACACACCTGCACCTTATGCCATAACTAATAATTAACAAACGGTATTTTGGTCAAATTTGTCTAATCTTTATTTTTCATGATAATTAGTTAAAATACTTTCTTTAACTTAACCTCCGAAAAATTGTAATAAGTTTAGGTATCTCCGATCCATCTGAATAAATACCCTGATTACCCGGTATTAACGTTTACAAACAAACCCAGCTGTTTTCTAAGGAATGACGAGTTTCTCAATTATAATAGACTTTACTACAGTTTGTATTTATTAGAATATAATTTATAGACTAATTGACTTGCTTCCATCTACATTATATTTAATTGAACTCTTCACATTTTCCTGTACCTGAAAATATTTCATCACGTAAATTGTTTCACTACCCTGACTTTTCTTCTTTCTTTTAGAGAGAGGTATAACATTTGCTGTTAATTTTGTTGATTCATCAGTATCTCTGTGTGTTTAGTTATAATATCTGTTTTCTTTATTAGCGCAGTGATGCTGATTTTACTACTAAACCTGCCAGCCTTGAGGACGTGGAATTTTGATACAGGTCTTCTGCCTTTAGATCACTGCAATCAAGGGATTGATCTCCTCTTAAAGTTATTTGTTCTTCCATCTTCTGGACGACGTTGGAGGATTAAGAATATCGTAGAAGTCCTACGTTTAAGAAATACATAAGAAATATCTTTGAAAACAATAAACAACCGAAAACGTAATGATTGTATTTCTAAAATTGCAATCTTGAAACAAAAAACAAAAGAAATAATATCTACAGTATAGGAGAAAAAAATTAATTATCTGGAAGATTATTCAATTATCTGCACGATTTGTATTGCAATCAACATGCCACAACAAATCAATCAGAACGTTACGATACATTTGTTTGCACTGCATATACCTAATATGTTCAAGTTTTAACGCAAATGAAAAACGTAAATAATAACGAAAAAAAAAAAAAAAGAGAGACGTTTCAATTACACAACGGCCAATATAGAACAACAGCGAGAAAAGGTCTACCTACATTACGCCAAAAATTAATGCGTCTCTAGAAATAAATACATATTGCTCCAATACTGTATGATATCAGAAGAATTGGTTGAACACTTTATCATTTAATTATGTTCTTTTTATAGGAAAAGAGAATCTCAAATAAGACTCAACATAGTTGTTATAGTTGACTTGTTTTAGAGAAAGATTTACCGGAGCATGTAAACTAGACATACTCTAAAACATATCAATTTTAATAACAACTATATTGAGCCTCATAACAGAGTTATTTGCAATAATGAAATTTTAATCGTTTAAAAATGTGGACTCCATCATTGAGACGAGATTTAAATTTTAGTACATTATTCTATTTATATAAACGGAAGTCAAGTTACCACATTGAATTACCACATCCAAATTTGCTTCCATTAAAGATTAGTTGGAGAAGTTTATAGGAAATTGTCAGAAAAACTATAATTGTTTTCATTTTTTGAAAATTGACTAACAGATGGCTAGAATTTGGGGTACCGGTAAAAACTCACAAAACTCGCTAGTTTAAACTTGGTGAATTGTTGATATGGCGAAAACATGTATCTTTGGTACTATCAAACAGAAACAGCTTACTAGATGGAAACATCGTGCAATGAGTTCAAGTATATTTTGAATACAATACCTTTTCAGGTATATTGAAGGAATTTAATAATAGGCACGCCAGTCACATGAACAAAGCATGCACTAAATATAAATTTTTTGAAGCATCGTAACTAAATTATTTCACTCTATTCTTTATAACCATTGATTATGCACCTATTTAATAAGATGATGTTCGTTTGAAGTCATTTGAATTTTGATGTTTGGTTTTATCAAAAGCGAACTATTTTCTTGTTAATAGACTTCTTCCGAATTTTAATGTTTATTTGAGGTTATTTGAGTTTTATTATATGAATCTGGAGACAATTAAAGAATCGAGATTAGGATTAGACTTTTACGCTGCTATGTATTTCCAGTTGTGCTAAATTGTGTCGAATCGTGGACGCTAACGGTAGCCTTAAGCAAAAACCAGAAGCTTTCTAGATGTGGTTTTATAGGTGCCTATTACGAACATCCTGGACTGAGAATTTCACAAATGAAAGAACAACTAGATAAATAAATGGAAATTTTGAATACAGTAAAGCGAATACTTAGAACATGTAATGAACAACTAATAACGTTACATACAGATTGTTCCAGTTGGCGCTTCAGGAAAAGGTGGATTGAAAAATATCTAGTTAAACATTACAAGTACGTACTAAGTTTAGATGAGTAGTTGAAATAAACCATTTTAATTCTGTGTACGCACTTGTATCGTTTGAGACGGTTTTTTTTTGAATGGAGGTATTTGTAAAATTTATATATGCCTTGTAGGTAAACATAAGAGGTTTTCCTTATTCCTGTTCAATAAAATGTTTGTCGTTATCTAATGAATTATTTCAATAATTTAGATATTCCGTCTGCCTTTAATGTTTAGCTTTTCTGTCATCGTTCTAACACTTTAAACACATATTTCTTCTAGCTTCACAAATTTGTTTATATGTAAGGTCATGGTATTCAACAACTACTACTACTGGAATGTTTAGAGGGGCTGTGAACAATGTCATTATATGGAGAATGATCGCTAACATCTGGTAAAGTATAAGCACGTGAAGAAAAAGAATAATAAGGAGAAGCTCTATTTGAAACTTGCGCACTCTCAGGATTTTTGAATCCTGAGAGTCCTGAATTTCGGGATTTTCTGGATTTCCTCTCAGGATTTTCTGTGTAAGTCGGCAGGTTTAACTTTGGTTGTTCTGCTTATTGTAATGGCATGTACCAAACACTTCCTTTCCACAACGAATTGAATCAGTAGCTGTCGCGTCTGTGCTTTTATTGCAGCTGTAGGGAAGGTCGACATTGATCACATTGTGCTGACACTTTGCACATTCTACAGCATACTCCGCAATTTATATTGATGCAATTTATTAATGCTAGCACATTTAAAGTTCTTGATAGAGATCGATTATACAATATTTAATAAACAGAATATTTTAGTATTTTCATATGAACTAACTAAGTACAGTGTGCAAGTACATTTTGTAGATTGCGTATACAGACATTGAGTATACAGACTTAATATAATAATTAATAGGGGAAAGTTTAAATGTTAATATAAATCTAGTGGGCGTAGGGCATTGTTATATATAATGACAGCAGAAGATATCTTACTAAATCTATTCAATAAATGGATTTAGTACGACTGATTATATCATTATGTCTTATAATTTTAATAAATCTATTATTAATTCTGAATTATTTTTAATCAAGAATATTTTGGAAATAATATTACATAATATTAGAAACACAATCACTAAAAAAGGTACTTGAAAAAGTGTAACATTACGGGGAATTCTACGAAAACTAGTAGAAGGAATTCTATTCCGCCTCCGCCATATGTCACGTTAATTTTTGGCGACTCGATAGTTGGCAAGTTCCCCATAATTACATTTAATTTTGTGTTTACAAAACTGAATTATTTTTAAAAGAACTTGAAAATTATAACCCGTAGCGCCACCACCATACTAAATTATTACAAAACTAAATTATTTCAAAATTAATTCTAAAATTATTTGGAAAGAGTGTAAAATTACGACGAATTTTACAAAAATGATGACCCGTAGCGGCTCACTATAAGTCATTTTAATTTGTTCATGACTTGATGGTTGGCAGGTTCCCTTTAATTCAATTTAATTCATTGTTTACAATACTAAACTATTTTAAAAATAACTTGAAAATTAGTTTGAAAAAGAGTGTAACATTTCGACGAATTTTACAAAAATGATCCCGTAGCGCCTCCACCATATATCACGCTAATTTTTTGTGACTCGATAGTTTGGCAGCCTCCCCTTAATTACATTTAATTCTGTGTTTACAAAACTAAATTATTTTAAAAAGAACTGGAAGATTAGTCTGAAAATGACTAAAATTATGACGAATTCTACAAAAATGACCCGTAGCTCCAAACCAAATGTAAGGTTAATGTTTTCGTGACTCCATAGTTGACAGGTTCTCCTTAATTAAATTTCAGTCCGTGTTTACAAGGCTAAATTATTTTAAAAGGAACTTGAATAATACTTGGAAACATAGTGTATAATAACGACGAATTTTACAAATATAACCCGTAGCGCCACCACTATATGTCACATTAATTGTTTCGTCACTCGATAGTTGTCAAATTCCTTTTAATTAAATTTACTTCTTTGTTTACAAAACTAAATCATTTTAAAAATAATTCTAAAATTACTTGGGAAAAGAGTGTAAAATTACAACGAATTTTACAAAAATGACCCGTAGCGCCTCACTATAAGTCACGTTAATTTGTTCGCGACTCGATAGTTGGCATGTTCCCTTTAATTCAATTTAATTCCTTGTTTTCAAAACTAAATTATTTTAAAAATAACTTGAAAATTACTTGGGGAAATAGTGTAAAATTTCGACGAATTTTAAAAATATAACCCGTAGCGCCACCACCATATGTCACATTAATTTTTTTGTCACTCCATAGTTGCCAAATTCCTTTTAATTAAATTTAATTCCTCGTTTACAAAACTAAAGTATTTTAAAAGTCCATAAGTCACGTTAATTTGTTCGTGACTCAATAGTTGGCAGGTTCTCTTTAATTAAGTTTAATTCCTTCTGTACAAACTAAATTATTTTAAAAATAACTTTAAAATTACTTGGAAAAGAGTGTAAGCTTACGAATTTTACAAAAATGACATAGCGGCACCACCATATGTCACGTTCATTTTTTCATGACTCGATAGTTGACAGGTTTGCCTTAATTAACATTGATTTCCTGTATACGAAACTAAATTATTTTTAAAAGATCTTGAAAATTACTTGAGTGTAAAATTACAACGAATTTTACAAAAATGACCCGTAGCACCTCACCATATGTCACATTAATTTTTTCATGACTCGATACTTGACATGTTCCCCTTAATTAAATTTTATTCGGTGTTTACAAAACTAAATTATTTTTAAAAGACTTGACAATTACTTACATATAGAGTGTAAAATTACGACCAATTTTACAAAAATGACCCGTAACACCTCACCATATGTCACATTAATTTTTTCATGATTCGATAGTTGACGGGTTCCCCTTAATTAAATTTTATTCGGTGGTTGCAAAACTAAATTATTTTTAAAAGATTTAAAAATTACTTACATATAGAATGTAAAATTACGACGAACTTTACAAAAATGACCCTTAGCACTTCCACTATAAGTCGCGTCAATTTTTTCGTGCCTCGATCGTTGACAGGTTCCCCTTAGTTAATGTTAATTCTCTGTTTATGAAACTAAATTATTTTTAAAATTACTTGGAAAAAGACTAAAATTACGACGAATTTTATAAACATGACCCGTGCTGCTCCACCGCATGTCACATTAATTTTTTCATGACTCGATAGTTGGCAGGTTCTATTTAATAAAATTTAATTCCTTGTTTACAAAACTAAATTATTTTAAAAATATCTCAAAAATTACTTGGGAAAAGAGTGTAAAATTGCGACAGATTTTACTAGAATGACCCGTAGTTAGTGTCTTACCAAATGTCACGTAAATATTTTCGTGATTCGAGAGTTGGCAGGTCCCCGTAATTCAATTTTATTAAATATCCGTATAAAAAAAAGATGGCTGTATAAAAAATACTGTCCTTTTTACCCAACCGGATATGTACAGATATAACAAGCTGAGGAGTACGAAAACCTCGTAACTTCCGTAAACCAATCGGACTGAATATAAACCGCTTGATTTAATTTAAATTGAATATTATGGGTGCTAAGATAATATGTTTTTCGTAAAGTATTTTGTCTCTCATTTCTGTGCTATATCACAGAAAAGTGAGACATTAATTGCATTAGACGTAAATTGTATTATTCTAACACTAAGGAAAATCTTCTTACGTTATTAATAAACACGTTCCATAATAGTTGCGATAAATAGTTTGGCGCTGCGCTTACTCATGTTTTACAACTATACATCTCGAAAGTTTATCTTTGGCCATCCGTTGTGCGTTCCTCCATCATTATTATTTCGTCTCGACAACAATAATAATATGATTATTTTTAGATCGTTCGAGTTTTGCAGTTACATTATTTATTTGTTGCGCAAGATTATGCTCTCAATGCGATTCGAAGAAACTTTGTTTCAGTAAACAGCTAATTAATTAATTACGACTGTAGAGAAACTGTAAAAAAGCTTTAACTGTTTTCTAGACAGATTTTAAATTCAATTTGGATATAAATCTACGAAGTTTGATATACAAATCGATAAACTAATTTAGCTTTCAATATATGAAATATAGAGTGACGGACCTATCCAGGAATTTCCAGGAATTTACTTGTTTGTGATATTAGGGTTTCTATAATATTTGGGGTATTGGACCAACTATTATTTGAGCCGATTACCTGAGTATAAATGCAGCCGAAAAGGATTTTATCCGACGCATGTGTTATATTCGTATAACTGTACAAATATAAAACTTTAGTATTGACATTTTTTCATGCAAAGCCAGATTAGTAATATTGTATTTCTGTGTACTGTTAAATTTCTTTGGAAAATTAGTATGACTAGTATTCAATTCGTGCACTGTTGAAAGTCAAGAGAATTAACTCTTCTTTCTTGAACTCCTTATGCTGAAAGGCGTCGGAGTCCTTCAGCCAACTTGCATATTCCTTCCTGTCTAGAACGAGGCGCCGTACCTGGGGCAATGTGTTTCCTCTCCTGGTTGTAAGTCTCTCCACATTCTGCTCCCTCTATAGTTTTGGACGCCCTCTCCTTCGTGTTTCTTCTGGCGGTGTCTCCATCACTGCGTTTGGATTCATCCCCTCTCTCTTTCCATTCAAATGTCCATATCAGCGCAGCGTCCTTTTCTCTAATGTCTCCTGCTACAACTGAGTCCTTATAGTGGTATTCCTGATGCAATTGCTTTTTGTGTGTCCAGCGACTCTTCACAAGTACCGCAGTTCACTCTACTGAAGTCGACTTTGATGTTTTTCTACCATATATCACAAGAGTTAGGCTTCCTGTGACATACGGTAGTGTAGTCTGATAGATTGTCTTATATATCTCGATCTTCATAGTTTCAGTTATCTCCTTCTTTCCGGCTAAGCTGATAGTATCCGAAGTGATTATAGTTCAAAGATACTCAAACCTCGTTACCTGTTCCAATTTCTTTCCATCCAATTAGATATTAATTAACCAATTGTTTCGATACTAACTACCATTACCTTACTCTCCTCTAGCTAGATAGATGGATAGATAGATATTACTTCTATTGTCATTCAATAATTAACAAAAAACAAACAATTATAAAGATAAATAAACAAGAATAAAAAAACTTAATAATAAACTCTAATCATTCCTAAAGTTTCTTTCCGTTTATCATGCTTACAATCCTACAATCTCCATCATGGAAGAACGGAATGCTACAGCTTACTCCTCTATAGCTTTATCCTCTATAGCTTCCTTTCTCCCCTTACCCTTGTTCCCTTCCATGTCCTCTAAATTTGGGTTTAGTTGAAAAACAGTAATGTACTTGTACCAACTGAATCTACGCCCAAGGATTTCGACTCAGTAATTGAACAGTGTATTATAGTGTATTTTTTGATAAGTGTTGCATATTTAATTATGCTAATTACTCACTTTTGTACTTTCCTTTACTATTTCGGAATAAAGACGTTTATTATTACTATACCTTTCCTCCCACTTTCAACTTATTTCACTCCCATTTTAGCTTCCTTTCTCCTACATTTTCATTTATACCTTATCTTTACCACACTCTCTCATTTGCTCACCTAATATTTAGCTTCATACACACCTCCACTCAATACATTCTCTTCCTTTCTTCTATTTTGCTGTCACACATACATCCTATCATTCTTATATCTGCCTCTCCTTCTTCCCATTCTTTTTTCCTTTTACCTCCTTTTATATATTTGCATTTTGATTCTTTTTA
>WYDF02093197.1:0-10833 GCA_009867245.2 Adranes taylori | reverse complement strand
TCTCATCCAAAAACTCCACGGAAGCAAAAAAAAAGTTTAGCATCACTGGTGTGCAAAATTTATAGTAATAAAAAACCGGCGCATAGCGAAATATTAGTGTTGCCGGTGACTAAATAATAATACGGAAAGTGGAGGAAAAATGGCTGTACCTCAAGAATACCAAATGCACAAAATGGTCAGGTAGGTAGTCTAGGAAACAACCATAAGCCAATAACGTCGTACTGGGCACTGACGTGATCGGTGCTGTGTGAATACCACTACTTGTACTGCGCACTAGCTAGTGATATACACACCGGTAGAGTAATAAAAGTTAAGAATAGACTATAAGCCTGTAGTGTCGCTAGCAGTATGCACTCTAGTCGGATAACGAATGAAAAGGATAAACGGTAAGCCGGTAGTGTCCTAATGGGAACAGACGCGACCGCTGCTTAGTGACTACCACAAACTACACTGCGCACTAGCTAGTAGTATGCACTCTAGTTACATAGGAATCAGTTAGGCAGGAAGAAAGTGTACGGTCATTCACATGCATACGGACTAAAATACGATATAACAACGAAAACTAATCAACACATGTAATGCAAACAAACTCACAAGTATCCCCTGGACGGTTGCCTGTAGCCGGCTTATGCGGCTGGCTATCTAGGCTGGCTTATCTGCTCCTCGCGGGTTGGGAACAGGATCTGACTTTAAAGGTGTAAAGCGCGCCTATTTATAGGTCAAGAGCCATGCGTATCTAGCTGCTTGCCGTAGAACGTGTGAAAGTCGTCACACATCACCTTGTGACGGTATCCATAGAAGAGAGTGTGCTCATGAGAGTTACAACATAAATAAATTAGAGAATTATTCACAATATCTAATGTCGGAGTTCAGATGTTAGAAGATATAATATACAATGTATCTGTGTGTACCAGTCATCAGCGAAAATCTATATTCATACACGATTACATATCCCAGCACAAAAGGACAAGGATCGATTCTCTCTCTAACATATGCTCTAAGATATATACTCAAACTATTCCATACAACACAGCGGTATCTAGTTATATCTGTTTACATTTATTACTCAAAATAATCGATGCGTAATTCTTACATATAATCTTTTAATTCAAATACAACGGAAAAGATATATTTAATAATGTTTACTTATATAGTTATTGCACTAATTTATTTATTTATCTTAACGTGTGATTATGACATCTTTATTTTTTTTAAATAGGGTAGTAAAAAGGTCCCATCAATATTTATTTATTTCTTACACACAATAATACATGCGGACTGACATTTCTTTACGCGGAACCTTATTTTATACAAGCTGTACCGAATTATTTTAATTTCTCTTTTAGTCTATAAGTAACTTCGTTACATAATGTTTGAAGTATTGTATTTTGGACTTATTTGGCCGTCGTCAAAAATACACGAACGGTGCTTTTCATGAATAAAACAGCCACAGCCTTTATTCATAAGTAAATTGAGTACTATAATATTAAATTGTATTTATTAAATAAGTTCTGGTACAATAAATTTCCAAACAAATCATGTAAAAGAGAATTGTTGAACCAATAGATTTGCATATTCTTAAAACGTTGATGAGCTATGGAAACGTATGACACCGATTATTAGCATTATAACTCGCAAAAGTTTTGAACGATGGTGGCAAGAATGCGTGCTCCGGTGTCATAAGAGTACGAGTGAGAGAGTTAGTTATCTTTGGAATTATGCTGAAAGTTTCTTCTACATCGGCAAATATAGACTATATTCGTGAGATAGAAAGAATGAACCGGAACAGAAGAAAATGTATAAGAACGAGAAAGACAGATTGAAGTAACCTGTATGATAGAACAAAGTTATAATACCAGCAGCAGCTACCTACCTTTAGCAGTGATACAACGTGAGCATCACTACGTGAGACGATCGGTGTTAAGTCTATAAGCGTTTTGAGTCTTGCGACATACTTAATAGAACTACCCAACTTTTATAAAATGCATTTTCAATCGAAATAGTTAGCTCTGTATTAGCTGAGCATTTAATGCTCAACATATTCTAATAAGCAGTGGACACTAGATAAATTAACATCACGCTATTCAGAGTGATTGGCTACTCAAACCTTACTTATGTAGAGTAGATGAGCAGTTTTGTGATTCGAACAAAAGAAGCACGAGTAGTTTTGTTTGCCACACGCAGATTTTGTGTACGGTTTCTCAGTCCGAATGCCAGGTTCACGCACCGAATGACAGGTGCGTGAACATTCGGTTTTGATTTTCCATACAGATCTCTGATGGCTGTCAGGAGAGAATGCTTAGCACGCTATTTTAAACTGCAAGAAGTCAATAGTTTACTAAAGAAACAACTGTATAATCTGCTTAGTAAAATAGAACTACAACAATTCAACTATATTAGCCTATTTGAGTGTGGTTTCAACTTATGAATGTATTCATCCAAGGAAAGAACGTAAACACAATTGGCATGATGCGAAGAGAAATATGGTTTCTAAGAAAAGCTAGAACTTTGGTGTCTTAGAATTGGAACAATATTGGTGTTCGGCAGTACTGTTCGGTAGTGGTGTTCGGCAGATAATAAGTCATATTGAAAAAGGCACTAATTGTAGTATGCATTTACGACTACATACTTATATAAGTCGGGATATACTGCTCGAGTCTATGTAAAATTCAGAAATCTCTACAATAATTTTTGTTTATCTTCGCTGTTTTTCGAAAAGCAATATAGTTGCATATTTAATGAAACACAGTACTCCAAAGCTCCAATAGTTATTTAGTTGCACTATTTTATCTCATACAAGATGTTTAGATAGGACCAATTGTCTCATTATCAAGCTACAGATGTTGCAGACATTAATTTTAGCCTTAAAAATTATGGTCACATGTAATATCTGACTTCAAATCCTAAATGTTCATTAATGCTCTGAGCTTTAAAAATCAAATTTTATTATTACCACTAACATTGAAGAAATATCTATTTTGGAAAAATTGAGAATTTAAACAATTGTTAATATTTAAACTTATACAGTTATAGATATAAGGGAAATGCACAATTTATGTAAACAAATTATTATTATAACAAGGTTCACCAACGCAGTGCCATCCTCATACGTGAGTTTTAAACTAAATCTAAATACAAGATATAAACAACTATAAACTAAGTTATAAGTGAGTATAGCTTAGTATTTAAGTTGGTTATTGGTGAGTTCCATAAATCTAGTTGCTCGTTGAGAAGATTATTATTGTTATTTTGGTGTCTTTTAATTTCAATAGCTTTCAGAATATCCATGTCCTTGCTATTATTTTCTACATGTAGAATAATAGGATCGTCTGTAAATTTGTGGTTATTTATGAATAAATGTGTGGCATAGTGTGAATCAGATTTTATTAATCTAAAAGAAGTGAGATGTTCATTAACTCTAACCTTAAACTACGACCTGTTAGACCTACATCTTTGGCATCATAGTCCATACAACTTAACTTATAGACTCCACAAGCACTTAGTTTGTTTTTTATTGTTTTCGAGTTGTATTTACTAAGGTTGTTGTTGGTTTTGAAAGCAATATTTGTATTTTTTGTTTTAAATATTTGGTTATTTTGTTAATTGGATTGCCAATGTACGTTATTGTTTTGAATGGATTGTGGTGTCTCGTTGTTGAGGATAAATAAGCTTTAAAGATCTTTTTAGTTTTTGTTGGTTTGAGATATTGTTTATTATGTTCTCTTTATAGCCATTATTGGATGCGATTTGTTTGATACGTCTCAGTTCGGTGTTAAAGATGGTTATTTATGCTGTGGAGGATTTCAAGTAACCTACGAATCAGAGAGTGGTAGGCAGCATGATCTCAAATTTTGGGTGCATGGAGGTGTTGTGTATTGTAATGTCCATTTGTGTAGGTTTATGATAGAAATTAAATTGTGTTTGTTTTGTTTTCTGCTTATATTGATGTCCAAAAAGTTGATAGTTTGTTCATTTTCTATTTCTGTTGTGAATTGTATGTGCCTGTCAAAATTATTTATAAATAGGAAATTTTGTGTCTGTCTGATTGCACCTTTCCAGCATACTAATATATCATTTACATACCTATACCAATATTGGATATAATTTTTATAGC
The DNA here is from genome assembly GCA_009867245.2 of Adranes taylori. Lineage (NCBI taxonomy): Eukaryota > Metazoa > Arthropoda > Insecta > Coleoptera > Staphylinidae > Adranes > Adranes taylori. Next base: position 6,719 of record WYDF02093197.1, on the reverse strand, counting down.
TGCAATTAAGTATTTGTTTTTCTAGGTGGTCCATATATATTTCTGCTAGTAAGGGTGATAAGGCGACCCCATTGGGTGTCAAGTCTTTTCAATGTAAAATTTATTATCTATTGAGAAGTAATTTTGAGCTATACATAAAAACAAGATTTGTTATTTCTCTAACGATAAATGGGGTTTTTCCCTATTTAGTAGGTCTTCTTGTATTATGGGAATAACATTATCAGTGGGTATGCTGGGGAATAAATTTTTAACATCTAATGATAGAAAGAGGCAATTATGGTCTAAGTTTATGTTTTTTGTTTTCTACTAGTTCTGAACTATTTTTAATTGTAGGTGGGATAGAAATTAATTCCTTTTGCCATCAGAGTTGATAGTTTAGACGCTATTTTTTGGCATGGGGCATTAATATAAGAACAAAGAGGTCTGCTCGGGCTATTATCATTATGGGTTTTAATGAGCCCGTATAGAGATGCTGCTTGCGGGTTAATTACTGTAACAAATTATTTATCTGTATTTGTAATAGTGGCTTTACAGTCTAATAAGATTTGCTTTACGTCTCTTTAAAACTTGTTGTTTGGGTCAGATTTTATCTCTTTGAAATTAAACGGATCTAGAAGTTCGTTGATTTGCTCCATGTATTCGCCTTTATCTATAGCTATGATGCTGTTGCTTTTATCTGCTTTGGTGAAGACTATATTATTAACTATTGATTTTCTCCGAATCTATAATGCGACTTTTTGTTCATTGCTTTTTGTGTTTTTAAAGTGTTTGAGTTTAGAATGTTGGCTACTGTATATTTTGAAGCAATATCTTTATGAATTAAAGTTAACTCTATTCCAACTGTAAGATTTGTGAAGGTTTTTTTATTAAGTTTTAGTGGTATATTATGCTTAAAACCTTTACTCAGGAAATTAATGTCAGATTCATCAACGTGTGTTTCTGTTAAATTTAAAAATCAATCGTTCAACCTAGAATCCATTACTTAGTTTATAGTTGTATATATCTTGTATTTAGATTTAGTTTAAAACTCACGTCTGACGATGCCACTGTGTTGGTGAAACTTCTTACAATAAAAATTTGTTTACAAAAATTGTGCATTTACTTTATATCTATAACAATATCAGTTCATATATATATATATATATATATATATATCTAGTTAAGCATTAAGTTTGAAGGTAATTTATAAAAACTTTTCATACATAAATCATATGTTAATTTATCATTTTAGCTATTCTTTAATATGATAAATTCATTGGACTTGTGAAAGTCTCCTTCGTAATGACTTTTAATTAAATTTTTTATTTCTTCATATGGTGCAAAATCTTCCTCCTGTAGAGCTTGTAACACTTTTGTCACCTTTGACCCCTTCTAAAGTATTCCATGAGACCCTTGAGATTTGTACTACCTTTTCCTGGTCACTAACGCAGTGGACAATTTTTCATCCACTGAGGCAAGTCTTCTCTTATAAACAAAAAGTGTTCCAATGCTGGCAGTGTACTAAGGATACTCTGCCCTTTGTCATTATTTGAGATTTTTTTGTAATCTTCATATTTGCCTTTATTGTTTTTAAATAGTTTTTAAAAATATTAAAGTGAGGTTCCTTGTTCCACTATTGTAGAAGCATGTGGATTTAAAAATTCCAAACTGAATGTTCTTGATCCACTACTGGAGGAACTGGTGGATTTAAAAGTTCTAAACTGAATTGTGATTTAGTTCATTGATCGTCTCTATTTCTGCACTTCCATCAATTCTGCTATTTTGCGGAATTTTTGGGTTTTATTGGTCCTAAAGCCACATCACCATTCTTGCCCTATTTTTTGTGGCTTGTAGCACTAAATTCAAGACCTATAGATCTTTTCTTAGTCTGCGTTTCTGACGTCAAAAGGACAATCTACTATTTTCTTCAATAGGTGATGTGTGGTGATGTGGGGAACATGTATTCTTTCTTCCGTTCTTTCCGATCCTTGGATCCAAACTTTATTTCCATACATAAGCTGCGAAACTAGTATCATATTTAGTATTAACTTTCTGGCTCTGTCAATTATATTGCTGTCCTGAAAAAGTACCCAGTATAGTTTTTGGACCATTTTTAAAGCTACGTGCTATCTACTCCTTAGTATTTATGGAAATCCAACCTACTGTCGAATTTGACCGCTAACTATATTGCTGAGTTTTTAACTTTTATATTCTTCCGATTAAAGTTTATAGTAGTCGATCTTACGTTGTTATCCTCAAAATGTATTACATTTTTCTCGGTCTTGATTTTAATTCTCCAGCGTCAGAAGTAGTCTCCTAGAATTTGTAAGCACTCTTCTAGTGTGTTGCAAACTGCTGTCTGGTGACTTTTCGTACAGATTATCGACACTGTTATCTGCAAATTGTAGCAGATCACATACTGGAATATTTGATAGTTTTGGAATGTCAGCCACATATAAATTGAATAGTATAGGCAAACGCGGCGATCCCTGTGGTAGCCCTTCCTCCCTATTTTTAATGTTCCACAGCTCTTTTTCTACTCTATATTGATATTTCCTATTCTCCAGAAAGCTTTTTATTATTTTAACAATCTCTTCCAGAACATTGAACTTCCATAGCTTATGTATTAAGTTAGGGCACCATATCTTATCATAGGCCTTTTTAATGTCTAAGAAAACAGCGTGTGTGATCTTATGCTCGCTCTTGGCGTTGTAGTTGATTGCGTCTAAGTTTGTTGCTTATTGAACAGCGTATTGCTTATTGGATCTAAATCCTATTTGATTGCTGCCAATTAAGCCTTTTTCTGCCATGTAGTCTGCAGTCTGGATTTGATAATTTTTTCTACTGTATTAGACATTGAACTTAATAAGCCTTCTGTTGGCAGTGCTGGATCTTTTTCTTTATTTTTCGTGATGATGATAATTTCCACTATTTTCCACGAACTGGGAAAGTACGAGTTTCTGAGTATCATCTTCTTTACTTCTGTTGTGATCTAATTAAGACTTGGATAATCTAATCTGTGGCTTTCTATTTCTTTCTTCGGGTTTCTGTTAATTATTAGAGTTTTGGCACACTGTGTTGCATTAATTAATATCAGCTCCATGCAGTCTAAGATCCTAATAATATAATTGCCGCCCAAGCAATGGCGTTTGTACCACTCTAGTATGGGAATTTTATTTGTTTGACAAACTGATTATGAATTGTAGATTAATAGCTAATCAATATTGCTTAATTAAATGCTGAAATACTTTAAAACCGTTTGACTGAAAGCAATTAGTACGTTTAATGGAGTAATTATATATTCAGATTAGTTCTTCAACTAGTTGATAAATATGTGTATACCTGTGTCAACAATTTTCATACCCTATCGAGATTCGATTCATTTTAGACTTTTCAATCAATGACTATATGAAAAACGAAACATCTCACTTATATATAGCAGTGTGTTCCCAGATTCAAAAGAAGATAAAGACTGTATAAGCTCTAGCGGTTAATGCGCACAATTTTATTTATAAATTCCTCTTTTGGATCCTATTCCATAGGAGTTTTCATGTTGGCTTAAATATTTATAATGTAACTAAATTTTACACTATTAAGTAAGTAATAATAAAGTTTTAACGATACTTCTATTACTATTTCCTTTCGAGAAAATACGTAATCACAAATCATTCTTGTTACCCACAAAGTTTTAGTTTTGAAAGTATTGTAATATCTTGATGAAATTGTCCTAAAAGACACAATGCTATTTATAATAATGATTTTGTATATACAAACATATAAAACTTTCTGCGGTTCTTTTTGTTACAAACAAATCGTTTCTAGTAACCTGTCTTATCCATATTCTTTATAAATACATTTTATTTATTTACTTACTTAACGAATTTTTTTTGTTATTAAGAAATATTTATAATACCTTTTTACAGTAATGTGGTAGTATTCGAGGACTACTTGTATATAATAATGTTTTATAATAAACACATGCGTATGCTAATTGTGAATAAACTTTAAATACCGTTGTTTTAATAAGACATAATCCAAGGTGATAATTATTGACTAAAATATGTGGCGGAATATTTGATATTCGTTATAAATAACATTAATGACACGTTTTGCGAATTAAGAATTAATATATTTACAACTTAACTGCTGTGCAACCTTAAAACAAATGATATATATTATTAAGAAAATTTGTAGAGAAATTATTGATTCATTCGACATTAAGTCACAATTAAGTACTCATTCAATTTCAATAATTATTAGTTGATAATATTAAATATAATCATATATTATTATTTCAAATTAAAATCAATTGTAACCATGTAAATTAAACTCAATCAGTTTTATTCTTTTATTTTAATCAAACTGCATAAATGCGAACGTTACTTCATGGCGATCCTGCCAACGCTTTCAGTAGCTCTGGAAAAAGTTTTTAGAAGTTAGTTAAAAATAGTCAGAAAAAGTTTTGTTTGTTTTAACAAATTCTCCTTTGGGGCCAACGAGAGGAAAGAAGAGATTGTAATAACGCAAGCGGGTGTCAGCGGAGGAACTACTACAGATACGCCAGGCAAGCATATAAAAATTGGAGAGATCTTGGTGACCACAGCGATCGTGGTAATCACAGCTGTCGTTACGGGGTATATAATTAAGCGATGTCCAAAAGAGATGCAGAAAATGGGAAGGAAAGAAATCGCTCGATCTCGAGAACAGGTGTAGAGAAGTTCAGCGCCATCATCTAGTCGTCAGTTACAGAAGCTCAATTGGTGAGAAAAATTATAACAATTTATATTATAATTATTAAGAAAATTATAACAAATAATAGAATCGGGTACGGTTTTAATACAATTTTAATTAAAAATGATCATATAGAAGTTTTTGTGTAGTATATAGTTATATTTTTTTATTGAATGAATTTATTGTTTTTTAAATCATTTATTAAATAATTGTATAATTCAAGTAATGGGAGAACTTGGTAGAATTTTTAGTCGATTCTAGTTGATGTAAAAAATAAAATTTTAATAATTCAATGTAGGGTATGAACTGGATAGATAGATTTGTAGAGTTATATGAAGGATCAAGCGTATTTTATAGAAATTTAATTAAAGGCGGGTATAATAGGGGAGCGAATAGGAAATTCCTAGAAGGGAAACTATGTTATCAGTTGTAGAAAACGATTTTAGTAGCGTTAGAAGTCAATTTAATTCAAAGCTAAGTAATTGTGCCATAGATTTAACAATTGTAAAGAAAGTTGACGCAAGAAAGTATAGAAAAAAAAATTTCAATATATTTTCAAATATTTTAAAATTATAAATTTTCTTTGGGCAAGACTTTGGAGAAGATTGGTCGTTGACGACAAAGAATTGGCGTTGATTAAATCTACTACTATATTGAGTTTACTAAAGGCCACTGTTTTTTTTTTCTCGTTACATCTCTTTCCCTCTTCTATTTCTTGCATTATCTTAAGCAGTAATTAATAGTTTTGTTCCCTCAAAAATTATTTTTCCGTAATATTACAGTGTACTATTTTCGTAAAGCTGATTAGTTCTTCTTCCTTATGTACTTGTTGCAAAACGCGCTTATTTCTTTGAAAATTGTATGTGAATATTTGTTGTCCGAATTCCATAAACAGCTTATATGTTGACGGAATAGTTCACATGTGTAGTACCATAGTTCGATTACTTCCAATTTCATTACATTCTTAGGCCTAAGGTCCAAATTGTATAGCGATACGATGTAATGAACTGCACGTAACACTACACTTAAATAGTTCTTAAACGCTACGCAGTTCTTACAACAGGTACGCAGTTCTAAAAACAGCAGAATGAAAGAAACGGCGTATTGAATATCAGAAACGACAATTCAGAGTTGTGTGTTTATGGATATGAAGCTGAAACTAACTACACAGCAGAATATCTTTCAAAAACAATGAAACACTGCAGGTGTACAAAAGGGTAGTTAATAATAAACATACTCTTTCCCAGCTTTGTAATTCGAGGGTAGTCTATCTGCGATGGTGCTATCGCTAGAACAACGTGGTTTGAGTGAAACGCACAGTTTAATGCTAGCTAGCTAAATTTCAATTGTGTTAAGAAATAATCAGTCTTTATATATTACTAATCTAAGGTTATTAAGATAGTCAATAATGGGTAAATGAAATGGTATGAACTCCTTGTACATCTGCTAGCAAAATATTGTTTACATTTAACAATTAGAATGTAAAATACAGCGTACGATTTTGCACGCCTAATTTGTGTATGTAATAATTCATACACATGGACTTATCTTTGCTTATATATTTAAAAATATAACAACCATTTAACATTGACCCAGTACGTAGTTTTGATTTCATAAGAAATGCAATATCTGTTCAAATATGCATAGCTAATATTGTTTCTAAATATCTTTTTGATAAAACAAATTTAATATTTAATAAGTATAAGTTTGATTCCTTAATTTTGGCTAATTGTCTTATTACATTTAAAGTTAATAATATATCTAAATGAAAGTAAAGAAAATTAATTAAGTAATATTTCCATGCCCTATCTACAGGTACAAGATTGTTTCATTATAATGAATTGTATTATTTTATACAAACAAATCTAAAGTCGTCGCACTTGGCATTGACAAATCTAAAGTCGTCGCACTTGGAATTGACTAGTCACACATTCGCGTTTATTGTTTTGCAAATAAATTTTTGTTGACAATTCTACTAAATTTTATATGTTTAAATCATAGTAAAGTCT
>WYDF02093186.1:0-10833 GCA_009867245.2 Adranes taylori | reverse complement strand
ATTTCACGAAAGAACGGGAATGACAATGAATCGAATCCAAAGGTCCCATTTACGTCGTCGAATAGAAGGTTCAAAACAAAATCAAAAAAGAGGTGGAGGTGCTAAAAAAAGTAGAAAATGGTCAAGATAATGTACAAAAATGTATTGATAGGCAATGTGATGTGGGTATGGAGTGAAAAAGAAATAGGATTCGTAAAACAAGATATGAATGGTGATGTAGAACGAGGCAAAGATAGGGCAGCCAGTACTAATGAGGAAAATTGTTGAAGAAGAAGGAAAGAGGGAAAATTAAAGAAGGTGGAAGAGAGCATGTAGGAGAGAACCGAAAAAATTAAAATATGTGGAATGTGAGGTTGAACGGGAGATGGGGCGTGGAAGAAATGATGAGTGGATGAGAGAGCGGAAGTGTAAAAGGTGGAGATGGAAAGTGTTAGGATAATGGTTTATAGAAGAAAGGAAGACAAGATTGACATTAAGAGGAGGAAATACGGGGATTAACTAATTTTATAGAAAGGAATGGAAAGGAAACCAGAAGGGACAAGACAAGGGAGAAATTAGTAAAGAGAGAAAAGATAAAGAAGTAATGAATTATATTAGAGGATATGAGATAATAGGATTAATAAAGACGTGGGTTGAGGGTGACAAATGGGAGCAAATTAAGGGTAGCTGATCAAAAAATTATAATTGAAGCAAAAAAAGCTAAAAGGAAACATACTAAAGGAAGGGCAAGTTGAGGATTGAAACTGGGGATAAAAGTGGATTTAAAAACAGAAGAAGTTAGATATAGAAGGGATAGTGGGAAAGGGAATATACGTGGAAAGAAAGATATGGTTTTTTTGGTGATATATGTGAATAAAGGTTAGAAAGAGTACAAGAGGGCAATAAGTGAGAAATTGGATGAATGGAAAAATGAGTAGGAAGGAATTATGTTAAATGGGCGATTGGAACGTACTGGTGGGAGAGGAAGGTGTTATGAATGTTGGATGGGAAGGAGAGTATATAGAGAAAGACAAAAGATAAAGAGAAGACGAGTGAAGGTGATGAATTTGTAGAATGATTGGAAGAAGAGGGATTCTGGATGGCGAATTATAATGTGGAAGGTGATTGGGAAGGGAAATATACAGTTTCGGAGGCATAGAGGAGTCTCGCTAGTGGATTACATTGTGATGAACGAAAGGGCAAGGGGGTGTATGATAAGTATGACAGTAGGTCAGAGGATGGAGTCCGATCATTTGCAATGGAGGCTGAATAGAAAATAGGAGATACAGATGTAGACGAGTATAATAAATTAGAAACTAATATCAAGAAAGGGAGATATGAATAGAATAGAAGAGAAAAAGAAGGGTTGAAATGGAAATGGAGTAAGGTGAATTGGGACGTAAGAGGACGGACGTATAGACGAAGTATCAGAAATTGTTCAAGAGTGCCTAAGGCTAGGAAAGAAAAACGGAGGAAGGCAGAATTGGAAAGTAAAAAGGGTATTCGATAAGAATGGGAGGAAAAAACGAATGAGGCGAGAAAAGTGTTTGGGCAAACAAGAAGGGGAGAAAAAGAGTGGCATGAATACATAAAGGTAAAGGGGGAATGCAAAAAGGAGGGAAGGTGATGCCGGGCCGAAAGGGAAGAAGAAGAAAGGAAAGTAATAAAAGATATGAGATGAGAAAAGGAGGTGTAGAAGGGAGAAGAAGAGATACCTGAAGAATGAAGAAAAGGAGAGATAATTCCGGAATATAAAGGGGAATAGGAATGATGTAAATAGGTATAGGCGGATAACAATTATGGATGTGAATGAGAAACTGAAAAAGGAAATAATGGAAAAAATGCATTGTTAAATACACAGAGGGGTTATATTGAAGGCAGAGGTACAGCTGACAATATAGTGACGTTTAATTATATAATGAATCAAGTGTTGAGCAGGGGGAAAAGCTGTACATGGTTTTCATCGATTTGAAGTCAGCGTTTACAACGTAGAGAAGGAAAGGCTGTGGAAAAGAATGAATGAGATTGGGATATCAGGGAAAGTGATAGAGAATGTAAGAAGACCGTATGTTGGAACAAGGGTAAGCGTGAGAAAGTGTGTCAGGATGGTCTTGTATGGGCAAGGATGTGAGACAGGGTTGCTCCTTGAACGCAAGTTTCTTCAACTTATGTGTCGGATATGGAGAATGTGTTAAGAAATGGGCAGGCGGGAGGAGTAATACTAGATGGAATGAAAATATGGTCATTGTCTTATGGAGATAATATTCTGTGCTTGACTGAGAAAAAGGAGGAAATGTTTGAAGTGATTGTAAGACTAAGTAGGTATATGGAAAAAAGGGGTTTAGAAGTAAATATGGAAAAACGAAAGTGATGGTGTGTAAGAAAGGAGGGAGAGATAGTAGAAATGACGTGCTTAAGTTGGAGAGAAAAGAAATTCAGTGTGTGAAAAGTTATAAATATCTTGGTTATATGCTGAGTAGGAATGGAAATGCGTATGAGCCCGTGAAAATGGTGGTAATAAAGCTAAAGTGGCAGCAGAAAGTAAGCAATCTATGGGGACTGAAGTTTGGTGACTGAATGGGAATGAGATTAATGATGTGTATGTGTAAGGATTATTGTGATGTCCGTGGCAGATGTGTGGGCTGTGAAAGGGAGCGAGAGAGAGAGAGAGAGAGAGAGAGAGAGAGAATATAGAAGGAATGGGAATTAAGTATTTAACGAAGATGCTGGGTGTGGACATATCGACTCCAGGTGACTCCAGATTGACTACAGATTGACTCAAAGGTGAGATTGTGTTACAGGAATTATTAGGTGAAAATAAAATTTGGTGAAAGAAATTTGCTAAATATGAGAGATGACTGGGCAAGAAGATAGGATGGTTAAACGGGTGTATGTAAGTGCATGTAAAGAAGTGGAGAAGGATGAAATGGGTAACCATTGGATGGATGATAGAATGAGGGTGTATGAGAGACGTGGCTAGTCAATATATGAATGGAAAAGGAAGATAATAGATAGGGTGAAATGTGAAATGGAGGTGGAGGAGGTATATAGGAGATACAAGAGATCCAGGGAAGGTATGCGAGAATTAAGGAAAGTAGGTATAATAGAAGGTATGCAAAATGGATAATGGAAGGAGATTTGCCAGGATATTTTAAATCAAATATGAGCATGGAGGAGAAAAGTATTATTGTTATGTTTAGGTGTGGAAGTGAGGAGGGAGGAGGGAGGAAGCAGGTACTGGATGAATGATGATGGACGAAGTTGTAGAGTATGTGGAGGAAAGGATGAAAAATGGGAGCAATGTATGCACGAATGTGATGGCTTGGGAGTAGCAGCAGCGGAAAGAATAAAGTTGAACAATTGGAGGGTATGCATGGGTCAGGAAGATTACGGGTTGAAGTTAATAGTAAAGATAAAGGAGGAAATAAGGTAGAGGGAGAGGGTAGAAGGATTACAAGGTGAGTTCTGGTTTCTAAAATGTGTTAGTGGTAGTTTTTAATAGCACTTATGTTTACGTACTGCATTTAGTTTTTTTTTTTTTCACATGTATTACATTTAAATATGGAGCTACGTTGATAATTAAAACGTTGTTAATTAAATATGGAACTCCAACTCTGGAACGAGCTAATTTGACTTCAATAATAAAAGTATTTAAAAAAAATTTTGTTGAAAAACTAATGTGGGAATGTTACAAAAGCTGTGTGTCAAATACAGACGTCTAAACGCATATGTGAGTTTTTAGTAGGGCCTTTTAAACAAAACCAACCCACTCTAAAGTTTTATCCATTTTCTGCATTTGACTGGGAAAATTAAATGTAAACTCGGTTTATAAATAAAAGCAAATGGGGGAGATTCAGCATCCACGTCATTAAACACAGAGGTAAATCTTTCTTAACATCTGCTTTACGTATGTAAAAACGAAGACCTATTTGCGCTCATATTTTAAACATTTTTATTATAGCTCGTTATTTAGAGTAAATAATAAATAAAAATCTTATTTCACACAAAGAATTATTTGGCAACCGGTTTCAAATTGATTACATTTCGGACTAACATTTTCGCCAGCCTTTTTAATTATATCTTATTGTAGAATCAGTAGAATCAGGCAGTTTGGAATCCCTTCCTACAGCTGTAAATTTAGTACCACTTTCTATCAGTTCAATAACTTTTAGTTTCTTTTCTAAAGTCACTACATCGCGAGTTTTCTTCATAGATTGTCCTTTTGACATTTTAAAAATTACAAATGGACGGAAACGAGTTAATTTAAATAACGTGCTTTTGACGTTGCAGATTACACTGATTACACTAAGATTACAATGATTACAATATACAACATGCAAGAATTTTTCATTGTGTCCTAGAAGTATCCAAGTGCTACCAGCCGCAATACCTTATACATCAATATTTTGCCCGTACAAAAAGTTTATTTACGCATATGATTTAAAACCTCTGTAATGCATTTTCAGATTTCGAAAAAAAATGTAACGCGGATTGAATATGTGCTTACGCAAATATTTTTATTCGAGAAAGGTGGAGAATCATCGAATGAGGAAACGTGCCCGTGACAACAGTATGGGACTTGTACCCACTAAATTCCAATCACCCCTTCTCCACCCCCGTTGGAATTGTATGGGATATGACATTGGAGAACATATTAAAGGACAAATTACTGATAATATTGGTAAGCTAATAGTTTGTAGGGAACATATACTCTAGCATTCGTTTGACAGACAAGGTAAACCTACAAAACTTGCTTTGATTTTTAAGGAACGCAAGCACAAATTTTGTGGGCCAATAAGATTTTTCGAAAGTAGGTAAAAATCCCACATTGTTGGATGCACCGGGCATCCTTCGTCTTTTTGAAGATTTCTCCACTTCCACGCAAAACAAAACAAATATGCGTAAGGTCACCCCATTTAACCAGTTACTCTCATCAGTTGGCTATGTTTCCTACAAGCGTAGCCAACTGATGAGAGAATTTGGATAAATGTGGTGACCTTACGCATAGATTATCTATTTTTTTACCTCCTATTCTTTGCGATTTTCTGTAGTTGAGTACTTCAAAGAATGGGGTCCTTTTATGCCCCATTGAGTGGATGGCACTATATTGTTTTGTTTACTTCCTTTCAGTTATCTATTGCGTCTGATAGCTCTGATAGGTTAGGACTTGTATGGTTTTTGATATGCTCTATCATTGTATGTCTTCTGCTTTCTGCTATCTCCCACAAGTCTTTTGCTTCTAAACCTTTCCTGATATTAGCATTTCGTACGTACCATGGTGCATTTACACATTTTCTTAATGGCTTGTTTTGAGCCGTCGTTAGTTTTTCTTTTGCTCTTGTTGAATTTCTTACGACTACTTCCAGTTCATAAGTAAGTTGTGGAATCAGAAGACCATTCAGTGCACTATTCATGGCTGGGCTTGTAATTTTACTTTCTTGCTTTAGAATACTGTATAGAGATGACGCCATTCTTAAAGCAATCTTTTCTCTGCATTTTATGTGCTTCTGGAATGAATGCCAATAGAATATTACTGCCAAGGGTGTTCCCTGGTTTATGATCTTAATATATTTATTTTTGAATCTTATGCTTCTTCCCGCTCTCGCTTTTCTGGTGACTCTTATAATTTGCGTGTTTTCCGCATTTTCAACGCTTCGAAATAGGCGTTCATTTCTTTTAAACTATGAGCCATTCTCTCTTTCGCCATCGTGACCATTGTGTTGTGTACCACTAGCGCGGTATCATTCAGAAACTGAAGTATACTAACTCTTCGATATTTTTCTAATTTAGGTATGTCTCTGACATATGCATTAAATAATGTAGGTGATAGAGAGGATCCTTGCGCAAGCTCCTCCTCTGCTATTCTTGGTTCAGACAAATTCTGGTTCACTTTGATCCTAAATGTTCTATTTTCCAGAAATGATTTTATAATTTAGTTAAGTGCCATTTGGACTGAGTAGTTTGTAGCATGAGTAGTTTGTGTAAGAGATCTTGTCCTAGGCCTTCTATAGGTCCATTAGGCCATATCTCTTTTTCTTTGGTTTTACTGTGGTTTTGTACAATATAGCGTTGGCTTGTTGTGTTTCTCATAATTTGGACCTAAAGCCTAACTGGTTGTTTGGAATCAATTTGTTATTTCCCAAGTAAGACTGAATCTGATCTTTTAAAATAGCTTGACAAATCTTACTCATACAATTTAACAGACTAATTGATCGACTGTTCTTCGGATTTGATAGATCTTCCTGTTTTTTCGGTATTATTACGTGATTATTACGTTCTTCCAATTGGTCGGGAAGTAGCTTAGTTGAATGCATCTGTTGTAAATATTTGTTAGATGTTCAATTATTGTTTCCGGTGAAAGTTTGATGTCTCGATAAGTTTCATTTCTAATTCTATTACTTTACTGCTGTTTATTTCCTTCACAGATTTTTGTTTTCACTGATACTTTTTTAAATGTTTCTTTCTTTGGTCTCCTCATTTTTAAACTGCTCTTGAAAATGTTATATCTAGATCTTCATATGCTATGATGCTGTCTGATCCAATAGATGTATTCTGCTCTGGTTGTTTCTTCATTCCCGCCGAAGTTTCCAGAGAACATTTTCATCGTTATCCATAGATTCTTATACTTTTTGTTCCCATTGTTCTTTCCTTTTGTTGACTAGCATTGTACCTACCTCTTTTTGTAGCGTTCTCAGCTTTGCTTTTTCTATGAGATCTCTTGCTTGTGTCCATCGCTTTTCTGCTTTTTTTCTATAATTTCTCTTGCATTTTTTGTTAAGTTGTACTGATTTAAGATTTTTATTTCTATTTTGTTTTTCTTTAGATTTTCTTCTATTTCTAATGGTATTTATTTGATTGGAGTGTGTTTTTGGATTCACTTTTTGTTTGTTCCAGGTATTTCTTTCTATCTCTTCCGTTAACTCTAAAAAGTATTTTATCAGAGTTGTTTTTGATTCTATAGTTCCAGACCAGATGTTTTGCGTTCCAATCCCCCTCCGGCAATGGTTTTTGCGTTCTTTATTCTTTATTATTTCTGTAAAATCTGCTTCAGAAGGTAGTTCTGCTTTTTGTACACTGCCACTATAGTTAACACTTGTCCGTTTATACAGGCTTCTACATCTATTGATTCACGCCTATTTCCCTCGCACAACTTTTGTTTTTATTAATCACTGAACCACCTCCTCCTGGAGCTCCTTGGCGGTCTTCCCTAACTATTTTATATCCAGGAATGCTCCAACAATGTCCGTTTTTCATATGCGTTTCGCTTATTAATGCTCTAGTAATTCATGGCTCTGGTTTTTCAGTTTATTTGCATTCCATGATACAATTCTTAGTTTTATTTTACTCATTTTGGAGATATTATAAATTTATGCTAACACCTCCTTTAAAATTTCTACAAATTGTCCTTTTGTTATAAACTGCTCATCCGGCTTTCTTGTTTTATCTGCGCTTTCTACTCGTTGTGAGGCTTGAATTCTTTCCGTCCTCTGTTATTCTTTACTTTTCTTTATGTTTTCGGGGTGCTTTGGGCACAGCCCGGACATAAAATGATGGTTTCCAGCGCATAACGCACAAATAGGTGCACCGGTTTTTAGTTTCTCGCATTCTTTAGAGCGGTGATTGTCTGCACATTTGCAACATACATATACCGCCGTGCAAAGATATTGCACGTGCCCGTATAGTTGACTCGCTCGAATACGGACTCGGTCATGATACTGCTACCGCTATAGCACTGTTGGGTGCTTGAGGTTTTCGTTTGGGTTCTGTAGTCTCCAGTGCGTGCATAACTTCCAAGATTTGGAATAACTCTTTTCCTTTTTCATTTTTCTCGGCATTTACTAGTATAAGCCTGCATTTTATTTCCCATTCTTCTGATGCTGTTGAATGAGTAGCCTTGCTTTATTTAAATCTTCTTTGACTTCTTTTTCAGATAAAGTTTCTGGGACTCCTCGGAGTACGACCTTCAACTCTTTGTCTTCCTTAAGTTGGAAGGTATAATATCTTCTCTCATCTTGTCTAATAGTCCGATCATTAATCTGAACTCGTCTGAGGTCGATGTAAAAATCATTATGCCTTCTGCAGTCCATAGTAATTTTTCTAATCAAATCTTGTTTACCATAAGCCTTTCCCTTATATGGCTGTAATTGTCTCTGTTTCGTGCTACAATTGAGTTTGGGTATTTCCCTTCAATGGATATGTTTTTTTTTCTGTTTTACGTATGAAGTGGAGAAACCTTCAAAAGCCGAAGGATGCCCGTGCATCCAATAGTGTGGGACTTGTACTGCACTAAAACTTCACTATATGTACTATATGTTCCTATAAGGTAAAGTCTACACGGACCGAACTCGAAAAATCTAATGGATACACAAAATTTGTGCGTGTTTTCATAGCAATCAAGGCCATTTTGTTTCGGTTTTGTAGTAACTGCATGTTTTCTTGTGTAAATAGATGGAAACCGAAGCACAAATGCGCCTAGCACTATAACGATTCGCCGGGATTGCAATCAAGTGGGTAACCACCTATATAATATTTTGGAAACGATGTATTTCTAATTACATATTTTTTTTCACTTAGTATTTCTATTTACGTTGTTTTTAATCTAGAATAACATTTTAACTATCTGTAACTGTCATTAAGGTAGTTAATCATGAATTGTTTATAGGCAGTTGATCTCTAGCAGTTACGAGCCCGACTTGCACCGGTGGAATTTGTTGAAATAAGTAAGTCGCTCATAAATTACACATTATAGCACGTTACTTTGTATGTGTAATTCCCCATCTTCATTTAGTTTTCTTAAATTTCTAACATAATTCAAAAATGTTGAACAATCAATAAAAACGAAGAAGCAATAAAGTAGAAATGAATGTCAAAAAATCTTCAATTTAAGGTGTATATTATTTATCTTTTAGCTCGATGCTGTACAAGCGAATGCCAAAAAAAAGTAATAAATGAATTCAACATAACTATTTGATGTCTCGTATGTTGGTGTAGTAGGCAGACAGGTTCAAATTTCGAAAGCTTGTCTTATTTATCATCCTCTTTTATTATTTCATTTTATAGCCAAAGAAATTTTATACAGTGAGAAGTTATTAAATTTCTATCAAAAAAATATTAAGAATTCAAGAAACCTCATAAGAACTAAATTTAACATAAAAATACGACATTTTATTTTATAGCTATTCTAAAAATATTGGACTCAAAATGTTCGATAATACATTGAGTTTTGACGCAAGTCTAAAATGGCGTCAATGATATCCAAAGATATATTGTATTGTGTCAGTTTTTGTTCTACTATATTAAGAGAGATAGAAGTATACTAGATAGTTAGTGACATCGAATGATACTAGCAAAAATTTCAAAGAACGAGTTATATTTTTAATTTTCAAAATCAATTGAGAAGAGTTGCAAATACTAAAGTTATTCCCTTTATGGATTTTAGGAAAACTACAAAACCTAGGACTGGTCGCATTTGATATTCTTTACTGAATTGTGGTATTTATACTTACGCAAGACTGATTTAAAATCTTTAACAAGTGCGACTTATAAACAGAATTCTCACAAAATTAGGATTAGTTGAATTTATGTTCTCAATAATATTTTCTTTTCAAAGTCTATTGCAAAATATTTAATCGCCTTAATGTTGAAATTCTGTATTGAACTAATTTTTAAGTCTTGCTTCAAAAATTCCAATGCATCCTGTTCAAAAATAATTTTGGAACAATTAAGCTTTCGTTTTTTATTGTCATTACTTTTATTATTAAATTAGTATGTTAAATAATAAAAATTTAAATTTAAGTAGAATTTTTATTAATTGTTGTTGTATAGTTACAATTAATAAAAATTATAAAGGATAATTTAGTAACCAGATACTCAGTAAAAATGTACTTTTGTCTGGACAAAACAGTTGCCTTTATCCACTTTACATCTTACCAAATCATTAATTTTAATTATTAACTTTTTGATAATATTATTTAATGAATTTCATTATATTAATTTAAATTATTTAAACTAAGAATTCTCACAAAATTAGGATTAGTTGAATTTATGTTCTCAATAATATTTTCTTTTCAAAGTCTATTGGACAATATTTAATCTCTTTAATGTTGAAATTCTGTATTGAACAAAATTTTAAGCCATGCTTCAATAATTCCAATGCATCCAGTTCAAAAATAACTTTGGAACACTTGAACTTTCGTTTTTTATTTTTATTACCTTGAGTATTAAATTAGTATGTTAAATAATAAAAGTTTAAATGTAAGTAGAATTTTTATTAATTGTTGTTGTATAGTTATTTAAAGTCGGTATGTTTTCGCCGATATGGCCTATCACCGACTCTCGCTGCTCAGTTATACTAGGAATGGGAAATATGAGATTCAAAACAACACATGAGGATGTAGGGTGCGAGCTGGAAATTGAACCATATATCATTCTAAGCAGAAAATTATCTAGAAAGTTAGTCAAACAGTAAAATACTTCTCTATTTGCAATAATATACATCCTACAGAACCATTTACCCGACAGATTGACAGAAGAATACATCTCCTTTTCAAATTTTGAAAATAACGCAGTGCGGTGAATTTTATAGACTATAGTTTATAATATAATGATAGGTTTAAGTATAATTAGAGCTTCCGCTTAATATATAGGAAAAATAATCTGGGATTCTAATAGAAAACGACAAATCAATCTTAGAGCAATGCATACCAATAACAAATGAATTGTTAACCTGAATGGCAGAGCAGTCAGCATATAAAAACGTAGTAGTCATGTAAAAGAACCAGGCTGAAGAGGATGACAAATCCTAAAGCCTCCTGTAAACAAACTCACCAATCTCCCAACAACATACAATCCCAA
>WYDF02093164.1:0-10833 GCA_009867245.2 Adranes taylori | reverse complement strand
AGAGCGGCAGTGAATAAAGTAATTTGGACCAATGTGATAGCCAACATCCACAGAGGATAGGCACTTCAAGAAGAAGAGAAATTGGTTCTTGTTTGGAGATACATTTCTATAATTATTATATTCTTTTTGTGCATATCTCAAGTCTCTACTGTAGGGATTAATTTTGTTACTCACTTAACACCTTCTTATGTTTATTATTAGTGTCATCAACTAAAACGTTTTCAATATTATCAAAACAAGTTGTGTAATACCTGCCAGAGGCCTTTTTGTTGTAAGTTCATTCCACTTATTCTTGCAAAATTTACACGTCCCCAATTTTCAACTACTAAATCCAAAGTTGCATCTTCGAAAGACCGATACGGATTCAAGATCATCGAATCCGTACTTGCATTGAAAAATCCAAATTTAGTACAAATTCCATCTAAAGATCGTAACGGTTCTGATACCAAAACGCCATTAATTAGTACCATTACAGTGTCAGTTATAACACCTTAAACAAATTGTATAAATAGTTTATAATTTTGTATAAGTATTATATAAAAAATATTTAAAATACATTTACAGTACATGAAAGATAAAAGGCACAAAAAATGAAATATAAGATACAAAATTTTTATTTCTAGCTTTTTTGTAGACTATACGAGGTATGATCAGATAATACACGGAATTTTTAAATTTCGGGGGTTGTAGAAGCTCAACTGTCAAATTTTTGTTGTTGATTTGTTGGTAGATATTTCCCCAAACATAAGTTGACAACTGCAACCATATTGGTATAGCTAGCGGTCAATAAGGTTACTTGTGTGTTTGGTATCACGCCGATTTTTTACTTGTAAAAAAAAAGGATTAAATAATTTGCATCAAGTTTTGTGTAAAAATAAAATAAATAACACCGATAATAACACCGAAAAGATGAAGAATATAGTTATGGACAACCTCCGAATCACTATCAGAGAAGATGTTGGCATTTCATTTTGTTCATGTGAGGCTATTATTTTGGATATTTTGGGCATGAGACGAGTGGCAGCAAAAGTTGTTCCCAACTATTGATATGTTCCACAACTATTGAAAGTTGACGGTCAGGAACTGCTTAATGAAATGAACGACAATTGACAATATTGCAAATAAATCAACTAGTGATGAAACATGGGTGTATGGATAAGACGTCGAAGATAGAATCGCTAAACCAATTAAAAGTCATGTTGAAAATTGAATTTCAGACTTGCTTCGAAGAGTTGAAAGACGGGGGAAGAATTGTAGAACTTTGAAGGCGACAGTATGAACATTGAGAAATAAATAAAGATTTTTTGAAAAAAACGATAATTCCACGTATTATTTGATCATACCTCCTATAAAGCAGGACTTACCTTCTATTTTTAGAACAGATGCTCGTGGTATAACTAGATGTCTCTTGCGATAGATAATGTAACCATACTGCTGTCCGGAATGATTATTAAGTGGTAGCATTTCCATGGAAATTAACGATTTGCTATTGTATATATGAGGTATAGGTATCTGGTCCACTATGTCATTAAGCGTTAACATCTGCAATGATTGAAGATTATTACCTTGTAATCTACAATTAAATCATTTTTTGTTGATATCAAAACGAGGCTGATAGTACATTCCGAATTCCAACTCTAGTCGCCATCTAGTGACCCACACCATACAGGCAGGTGGAATGGACAAACTAATGAATAAAACCTTATAACTCATCCATTAAATTCAATTAGCGCAATAGTTTTTTAAGGTAAACTAATTAAAATTATTCTAAGCTATAAATCGCCTACCCTATATATTGCCTACCCATGAATCCCCCGGTTTCCATATATGCCTACGGCGTGGAGAGCTTTGCTGTCCGGTTTGCCGCGGCCTACAACCGGCCTTGACTCACTTTTTCCCAGTATTTGCCTGCGGTGCTGATAGCTACTCTATCCGATTTGCCATTGCCTACGATCGCTCTTGGCTCTCTTTTCGACTAATTTCTAAAAGAGCAATCTGGCGTATTCGTCTGTGCATGAATTCGCTTACCCATTAATGCCCTGGTCCCCATATTACCTACAAGGTGGACAGCTTTGGCGCGGCCCGCTGTGTTTTTGAGTCAATTGTCCGCTTGGCGCAAAATTGATATCACTGGCTCTTACACATGTTTCCCTAGTTATATATGTTTAAATTTCATAGGAAATGAGATATTTAATGTAGTATAATAGCCGTTTTCGAGAAAATGGATCGCCACTTTTACAAAACAAAAAACATCAGGTAAATACTTTAAATTGTAATTTTATAAACAAATGTTTCCAATAAAATTGAAGGAGCTTTTGGTAGCCTATACAATAAAGTTTATTAAAGTATTCTATCTTTTATAGTTCCTGAGATATATCGAAAAGTTCTACACCAGTTTTAGGCATGGTACTAATTTCTTTCGACACATAATACAAGATACTATATGCGATCAAAATTTACATGTATATATAACAGTTGAATACGGTTGCCATGGCGACAAGTTGCGAAATTTTATTTTATTAAGGGTTATATATTTGAAACGATAAGAGTTAGAGCCGTCATGCGCGCTATCATTTTAAATAAAATTACAAAGGCTACTAAAATGTAGAACATAAACAGGGTGTTACTAAAAAGTTTTTGAAAAACAAATTTATTGCTCAAAATCGGTTAAGTATATTCAATATTCACCGAGGCTAAATTGAGGTTCCCTGGTGTTATAAGTTCCGAGATATTTAGGGTAGCACATTTTTTTGCAAGATCAAATTAATTTAATTAATTCAATTATTTATTCTCTAATATAAAATAAATCGCTTAAGTAAATTCTACTATACGAGACAAAAATGCAGTTGTTTATGATCAATACAGTGGAAAGAGCTTAGATGAAAACACAAATATCACATTTACGGGATTCGCAAAGCATGCATACTCGCACCAGCGAACGCTATATCGCACACAGATTCATTTATATGTTATTTTGACCTCGTTGAATTACTTCCTTAAAATCTCTAATTTAACATTTCCGTATCCTTTTACATTTAAAGGGGTAGCTCTTTTAGCGATTTTCTCTTGCACTTTATTCTGATGGGGTGAACAACTTATGTTTTCGTAGATGGTCGAGCAAAAGCAATACAATATTGCTTCTTTAAATTTCCAACGGATCAAAAATATTTTCCCATTTCCCATAGGCCCCTTCGATTCGTCGATTGCACAAAGCGTCACCGTCCACAAGCGACACACCAGAACTCTTCCTGCCAGATAATTTCACATAAAAGGACCTTCTCAATCCAGCGTTCTTCAGATTCCTTTTGGGCTATTACTTAAAAACAAATGTATGCTCTTATCTTTATACCTGTAACTCCACCTTACACCGAGCGCTTTTTCCAAGAATGCAATACAGGTAGGCAATGTGAACAATATCGGATTTACGAGAAGTGTTCAGGGAGAAACGTAAGTACAGGCGACAATGAAATCATCGTGACAAAGGAACATACTTGTGTCCCATCTGCTATCAATATCCAGAAAAAGAAAATTCATCTGATGCTGTTGTTGCAGCATTACCGCAGCTTGCCTCACTTGAATCCTCAATTAGCCGCGCAAAAAACACTAAATTCAACTAAATTGCAGAAATTTATTTTCCCGTTGATTTGCGTTGATTTGATAACCAAAACACGTTTAAGGGAAAATTTTATTTTGGTAGACACCGGTACTGAGGATCCAGATAGAATAATAGTGTTAAGTTCGCAAAGTGATCTAAATAGACTCACACAATGTTATACATGGTTTGCAGATGGAACATTGAAAACAGTTTCGGAACTGCATGTTCAATTGTGGATAATTCATTGCTTATACATAGATCAGCGCGTCGTTCCCTTCATCTTTTGCCTTTTACCTAACAAGAGAGCAGAAACTTATGAAAGGGCATTACGACTAATTGTAGAACATCTGGAACTTAATCTACGGCCCACCAACATTTTAATTGATTCCAAAAAAGTAGCGGAAGTTGCGATACGTGTAGTATTTCCGAACATTACAGCTCATGGATGTTGGTTTCATTTTAACAATGGCAAGGAATGTCAAGACGATACAGCGAGGAAGAAGATTATGAAATAGCGATCAAGAAGTTTTCTGCTTTGTCGTTTTGTAATGTCTGTACCGCACTGCTTTGAACAATTGGCTAACTCATTCATACAGCAGTTTGGTGATACTCAAAAGCATCATTTTTTTTTACAGTATCTTGAAAATACTTGGCTTGGTTGTCTAAAGATAAATCCAGTATTTCCACTTGCAATGTGGAATTCAAAACAAATTACAGGGCTGCGTCTTCCAAGGACTATAAACTCAGTTTAATCTTGGCGTACAACTTTAAAAACAACATTCTTGTTTCATCATGCAACGTTTTTTAAATTTGTAGAAGGTTTGTTGGAAGAAAATGCGTTGGAAGTATTTGCGTAAAATTAGGCAATATCGTCAAGCAAGTCGGAGATCATTAAATTCGATAAGTGATTATAATAATAGGGATGCTGATAATTACTTGCGTGCAACTTATGAAGTTATTCTTGTCCAGGAAATCCATGACTTATGCGTTATAATTCTGTCTGGACAAAATCACAATACAATTTCCTTTATCTGATTTGCTGATAAGGAATTGGTCATCAGAAAAGCTGATAAAGGAACTTAAAGACCAGACATGAATTTAAAGACTAGAATCTATATAAAGAATTTCAGATGCTAAGTACGAATGCTTCAATTCCAAGATTGTATGGTCCGTGTAAAATTCATGAAGGGAATAATTTTCCTATTAGACCAGTTGTTTGCTATACAAATTCATACGTCCATAAATCTTCAATTTGTCTTGACCGATGGTGAAAGAACAACATAAATTTCAACTTTGAACATAGCATTTTGAATACTTCAGAGTTTATCGCCTCAGTGAAAAAGATAACTCTCCCATCTGAATTCTTACTTGTTTCCTTTGATGTCACTAATTTATACACGTCAGTCCCCATAATTGACTCCTTTCTAATTGTTGAACAAAAACTTTCGGATAACAATATAGATTTTGATACTAAAATTACTATTATTGAACTTTTAAATGTTTATCTTAAACAAAACTTTTTCAAATTCGATAACAAAGTTTATATGGCCCCAGATGGCCTGGCTGTGGGCTCACCTCTCATCCTATGTTGGCCAACTTGTTCATGGATGATTTAGAAAACAAATTTCTTCAATTAAACGACCCTTCAATAAAAAAGTTCTGTCTTCGGAAGAGATACGAAGATGATGTTTTTTGTACCATTAAGGGTAACTCCGAGGATGCCACTAGAATCTTAAACATCCTAAATGTCCAGCATCATAAAATTAAATTCACACATGAATTAGAATTAAGCAATAGCATAAATTTCTTAGATCTTACTGTATTCAAATCAAATGAGGGATTGAAATTCAGAATATATCGAAAACCCACCACCACTGATCATACGATCAATAATTTATCTTGTGATGCGGAATATCATAAAGCTGCTTTCTTCAATGCAGCGTACTATAATCTCCATACTGTACCACTCTCTTACGATAATTTTTTGTTAGAACTACGCACAATTTTACAAATCGCTCTTAATAATATCTATGATATCAATTTCGTCCAAAAATTGTATAAGAAAAAACTATCCAACATTTTTAGAAAAATTCAATATCCAATAGATTCCAATCAAAATACTAATGATATAATTTACGTTTCAATTCCTTTCTATGGACAAATCTCTTATGAACTGAAAGACAGTTTAAATAAATTAGTCAAGGATAAGAAATTCGGTGTCTCGTTCTCAACCCCTTACACTTTGAGTTGTATTTTTGTCAACAACAAAGACACAATAGCTCTCCACAAAAGTGGCATTTATTCCATTTTATTGCTCTTGTGGTAAAGAATATATTGGCCAATCAGGTAGATCCCTCATTACTAGGATAAAAGAACATGTGAGTAGTGTTATAAATAATAAGAAGAATTCAAACCTAGCTATTCACATTAATGAGTTAAATAATTACGAACATAGATTTGATATTAAAACGAATAGTAAGTTCCTTCATTTTTTGAACAAAGGACGGAGAATGAATATTGCTGAGAACCTTGAAGTAACCTTGTCGATGAAAAGTAATAAGAATTTAAATGATCAAGTAAGTTTCGCAGCTTCGCAATGTTTCAAAAATCTACCATTAAAACATAGGATTTTATCGTGTCATCGTTTTTTTGGGCCTTCAACCACATATTAGATTGTAAATTTTTTATAAATATAATGTATTCTAAAACTTTTGACATATTAAAGTATAACTATATTTGTTGAATACAGCTCTATCTATGTATAATATTGTTAGAACGAATAGTCCAATAATTGTCTTCACCAAAGATAATTTTTTAATTTGTAAGTTGTGATATTTCATGTGTGATAACTCATGGCGAGTATTAGTTTGTTGAATACTGAATTTTAATCTTAAGAATCGCGAACCAGTTCCTTAAATGCGTTGAGTTGACTTGAGCACGATGAAAATTCAGTGTTCAGCAAATATGGAGACATAGTAGTTTGCCACTCGACCATAAGGTAGAAAATTTAATCGTAATTTATTTCATATAGGTTTTGTCGGATTTAGACATGAGTTTTGATGTTAATAAAAAAATGTTTAGCTTGATAATGGGCCTAGTTTCCGTGGATGAAACGTACGTGGATGAAATAAAACAAACGTGGATGAAGGCGACAATTTTTTTCATATAATTCTATTAGAAGGTTTTTGTAATCAAATGGAAAGAGCGTAAAGAGATCTGGAATTTGCTTTAATGTGTTATCTATAATAATTTTGGACGCATAGCCAATTAATTTTTAAAGTTTCAAGATAACAATAAACTCAATGCTTTTAATTCCATTAAAGTAAGTCAATATGTACTCACGTTGACAAAAAATAATCGCTTAATTAGAGCGTAAGAAAAAGAATCGCGTATTGAAACTAAGCAAAAACTCAGCCGTATTGATACTAAGCCTATAAAAGGTCCATGCAATCTAGCATCGGGGAGACACAAAATGGGAATTGTTTTCTTAGGATATTACGTGAGAACCTCGCTCTGTCTGAAGTCGTAATTAACAATAAAAACGACACCATATCTATCTTGTGGTCAGCGAGCGTTTATCGCAGCTGTCGGAATGATTTGTTCAAAAGTAGATTTAAAGTCAATATTAATTTCATTACCATGCTTTTAAATCAACTATCAAAACTAAATCTACAATAAATATCTACGATCAAATTATAAACATCAAGTTTACACAACGCACTCTATACTTCTGCAGACGCTCTTGACTATCTCGTTTTCACTTTTATTTTTCTCGCTTTTATATTTATAAGCTTTCTCCTCTTAACCGACACTTTGATAGAAGCAGAAAAAAGCCGCTGTCATTGAAAGAAACTTTGTTACCAACAATCGGATTGGCGATCTCTTCAACAGCGTTAAGATCCATTAAACTTATCCAATCAATCTCATGATACAACTACATATTTTACATCTTCGATCCTATTCAATGGCTCGATGACGACATCCTCACAATCGCCAACAATAATGCCGATGTTCCAATAATTTAATCAAACCAGCATCATTATCCTCAAATTATAGTGTTGAAGTGTCGTAAGAGAAGTTTCAATCATAACTACTCATCCTCAGGACCCAAGAACAAATAATAACAAAACCCAATTTAAATATACTTTTTATCTTTTTCTTTTTTACTTTTGCTAATGGAATATGGTAATGGTTCTTCCTAGCTACCCGTTGAATTATATATAGCTTCCCAAGATAATGTGAGTCAATAAAAAATCGGGTTTAGAGGCCTTATACGTATTATAAATATTTGATTCAGTAAAACTAATTATGTAACACTGTTATTGCATTACACATGTGTTTTTCTAACATATATATGTGAGTGAAATAATAACAACAATTATTTCTCACCACTCCCTGTTTGAGGATCATGCATGAACATTATTGTTGTTAGATTGTTGTTAGAGACTAAAATTAAGGAGCGAAAGAACTAAACGCAATTGAATTTGCATTGGCTAAATTTCCGATTATATAAAGAATTGGTGTACTAAGCTCGCCTCATCCTACTTTTAGTAATTTAGATCCCTTTCTACTGTGCTCCCTCTAATCACAGGAGTTCTTCCCAAGTAAGTTCTTCATATTTCTCCTGACTACATACTTGTTTTTATCTCTTCAGCCCATAAAGACTTAGATAATAGCTGAGGGCTATGAATATAAACAATATTTTTCTTTTGTCAAGAGTATGTATTAAAAAGTTTAAAGAAAATGAATTTAATTAACATCTTCTTTTTGATGTTAGAATATATCTTATACCCACATGAAAGAAAAATATTTATGAAAGATAAAAATTATATGACATATAAAAATGAGTTGTGTATTATACCTTTTCTATTTTAATTTTCTGATAACGTACTGGTTTTATTATATCAGGACGTGAAGGTAGCAATGTTTCTATTGGATTATATTTGTTAATGAAATCCATCACTACAAAATATTTAGGAGTATATTCACCATTCTCACTTAAAGGTGCATCATAATCATAATTGTTGATGAGCGGTGCATAAGTTTGTAAATTGAAATCAATTTTGTAACTAGCCTGAGCGCCATTCATAAAAGCCCAAGTTGAACCGCCATGAAACATATAAAAGTTCACTGAAGCAGGATATGTCAAAATTGCATCTAGTTCAGTTTTAAATAGCGAAAGAGTTCTTCTTTGATATTTCTCACCCCATTTAGAATACCATCCTAAAATAAAATAAACACAAATAAAAGTAAACTGTTGGAATTTTACAATACGTTATTTAATGTAAATTCCCTAACCTTCTCATATCTTTTAGCCGAAAACTCTCATCTTTTCTTATTCCTCCCACATATTTTTCATCTTGTTCCTCTATTCTTCTTCCAATGCTTGTACCCTTTTTCCCACTACCACATCTAAATGGTAGAATTATACGTTTTCGCTCATGGCTTTGAATGGTACAACTTATTGTATCATAAATACATTTCCTTATCTCCTTTTATCCCATCCAGCTTCAATTGTACAAACTTGTCCTCCAGTGCTTATCTTATTCTCTCATATGCTGTTGAAACATATCTCCACTCCACCCATTAACTCTTTTCTTTCCTTTGTGTCTGTATAGCGTCATTCTTTTCACCCGTTTTACATCCCCATCTCTTATTACATACTTTCCATATTTTATCAATTTTTCAAGCACTCACACCCTATATTTGTATTTGTATACCTTACTTGGAGTGGACCTTTTAAGTCGTAATATTCTTTTCATTTGCACTTCGTCAATTCTTTGCACATCTCTGTATTTGCACATCTCTTTATTCCGTCTCTTTTCACTCCATACATCACTACGCTTCCTACACGCCTCCATAATTAGCAAGTTCATTGTCATTTCACCAACCTTTTCTTTACACCTCATTTTCTGCCCACTACAAAGCACTGGACCACGGGATGAAATGAATATAATATTGTCGCGGTAGATTTTGGGTAAGCAAAAGAGGAACTTGCAAAAGAGGAACGTAAACGGTAGAAAGATGTAATCCTCTTCTGCTGATCGGCTTTTAAAGAACTTGAACTCGGCGATCGCTTCTAACTGATTACTACGACCAAATTATCTCCGCTTTTTCTCTTATTTAAATTATGCACTTTTATCTTTGAGACTTTTTTTAATTTGTCTCATATCCACACAATAAAACTCTAATAACTGGGCGGTTAGTGTAATCTAGCAATTAACTTTTACTTCTGATTGAAGACCGAATATTTCAGAGATTTTTCAATATTAAATAAGGTTCAAAGTACTTTGAAGTATTTGAAATAAATCAAACAACAGTGCTCCTACTCCAAAACAAATGGTTTTGTTCAATAAAATCACCTTAAAGTGTGAAGTATGACGCGTTTCGAGAAGAATCGTCTCGTCATAAGAATTGAGTTCTACGTTTCAACAAATTTCCAAAGATTCTTCTTCCTCTGTAGCATATTCTTCAAAGACATGAACTAATTGAACGGATCTTTCATTGGTAATAATAAAGTAATTTGGGCTATATGAAATAAATCAAACAGTGCGGGAGTAGGAGCACTGTTGTTTGATTTATCTTAAATACTCCAAAGTACTTTGAACCATTAAATAATATTACCAATGTGACTCAAATATCTAGGTTCATGTGACGCAGAAACGGATCACAGCACCGATCTGCAGACAAGATTGGAGAAATTTGAGAAGTTGTACGACCAATTTCAAGATATTCAATTGAAAATAGAACTGCTTGAAATTGGAGATCTCGATAAGAAAAGCCGAGATGAATTCGAAGAGCAATATTATAACTAGTTGCCTTCTACGCGCAAGTTCAATAAGGAATCTGATACGGTAAAAAGCACTGTGCAAACAGCACTCATACCAACTAGTGCTAAGCTTTCGGAGCTGAAACTTCCGATATTTAGCGGTAGATTTCAGGATTGTACAGCCTTTTATGAAGGATTTAATGCAATAACTGATCAGAGTACAGTGCTAACTGACATATAAAAGTTACTTTCTTTTTTAGAATGAGAGGCTTTGAAAACTATTTAGTTTCTAGAAATTTCAGCGCACAATTACGTTATTCATCATCATCATACAGCCATATGCGTCCACTGTTGGACATAGGCCTCCCGTAAATTTTTCCATCTAGATCTACCTTGTGCAGTGCTTATCCAGTTTGTTTGGATTCTCTTTATGTCGTCTGACCACCTAGCTGGCGGTCTACCTCTACTG
>WYDF02093153.1:0-10834 GCA_009867245.2 Adranes taylori | reverse complement strand
CAAATAGATAACATATGTGATATTAAGAAAATCGTTAATTTGATCATTGTATCATTTCTAGCTAAAATATTTTTTTTATCAATATTAGACCAAATAATTGAATTTGAATTAAATAAGAAATTAAATTTGAAATAAAATATTGCAGAAACTGATAGAAATTAAGATTAGGCCAAAATAAGACGGGACTCAATAATAACTCTCAAAATGAACTCAGTTATCTTTATAAATAACTAACAATATATACAAAATAAAAAGAAAGATGTTAAAACTTCAAATAATTTGTCATGTGTAAATAAAAAAATAAGAATGTGTAAAGTCAAACCGTGTAAAAGAAAATTGCTCGTAACCAAAAGGTTCAATGAAATCTTATAATTAAGTTACAATAAAATAAAATAAAATCAATAGCATGCTTATTTCAAATTAATATATTACAAGTTATTAAATGTCTGGTAAAATTAACAAATTCACATTTAGTTAATCATAATAATGCTTTTATATTATTTATCATTTAAATTATAATAATTTGCAAACACAATGCCTTTGAACTATTAAGAAAAAATGAACAGCTAATTAAGCCAGGTACATTAAAAAAAATTAAAAGTAATATATTTTAATAAAATTAATATTAAAAAATTTCTTCAGTAATTTTCCCCTGTTCCTAGGTTGAACAGATACATAAGGTTGTAAACACAAACCAATGCATTACTATTTAATAATAAGTTTAAGTTCTAAATTATTCGAAGAAAGGTGAAGCAATGTTATTTGCCTGCTCATTTAGATTAAGGGTTTAAATAAGGATGACTTGACGATCGTGCCTTATAAAAACATCTATTTGCCATTTAAAACTGTACTTTACGCAGTTTCTACCAATTGCATTTCGTTGACAAGTATATGAATACAAGGTCACGACCGTCAAGTTGTCCTATTCTCAACGCTCCCTCCCGCTTAGAAGGATTAGTTTTTCTTGTTGCTATGTATGCATACCTTTAATAATTATATTCCATTTTAATTCAATACATGATTTTAAACAAAAATCAGAACAACAGAATAGTATAAGGCTTAGATTTGTCATCGTTTAAATTTAATACAAGTGTATATACTTTTTGTACAAATATCATTCAGGAGTCATCAAATTTATTCAATATATGTAGATTTTTTGAAATGTTCAGATGTTTAAGCATTTTAAGCAAATGTTATTTAACACAGTTTCATTTAAACATTTATTCATGAAATAAAATATAATGTATAAACATTCAGAACATGATACTCCCATATCGGTTGAATTATAATTTTATGATAAATTACGGTCTCCCGCTAGTGGAAATAGTGAAGTTGGAAATGGAGATGGGGATAAATAAAACTCGAATAGCAGTTTTATTTTCTTCGTGAAAAAAAAAACAAGATCGATGACGTCAATTATACTAATATTTGTAGTAGAGGAGATCGTCGCTGATAGGTGATAATCAGTAGATTGCACAGCATAATATGTGTCGCTGTTACCAACGAGCATAGATCTAATTGACAATACATCAATAGTTAGCGGAAGCGTACTGTATTATACTGTATAAGTGTGACTAGGAACCTGATCGAATCGAACATGTATCCATTATGGCCGAAAGTAATTCTGAATATCGGAATTCAGTTTATCTGTATATCAGTAATCAATAATTATTTATTATTAACATTAGCAGCCCATCATCAATAATTGTCAGTATTAAAATTAATTTATTAAATTAATTAAAATGAAATTGAAAGTAACCATCTAATAAATAATTGTTAGTTGAAAGTGATGTATACTTGTATTAAAATAGAGTAACTGAGTACTGTAGCGGGATTAAGGATTATAGATTAAATTAGGTAGTTAGATAACTGTTCAGGAAGACAATGGGAACTAATTTGTTATCGAACTAATTCCGGGCTAAGGAGCTTTTCTTCATGAGGATTAAAGAAAAGAAGACATGACCAATCTGTGAGTTCATTATTTTATTATTATTATTAATTATTTATAATTTTGTGCCACGTGATTTTATTTACCATTTTTATGACGAACTATACTGTTCTGGAATTAATTTCCAAGAGCCAATTTGTATTAAGTATTTAACATTGATTTATTGTACGCTGACTCATTGATTTTATTATTGATTCAGTTTTCTTTGAGTTGATTTTTACTATACTGACTTTAAATTTGTTCATTCCTTTATTTGTTTACGCCTGCCTTGTTAAAACTAGTGCTTAAAACAGTTAGTACCGGTTTTATACAATCTGCTACCCGCACCGATCAAAATTGGGTTAAATTACGATTCACGTTCCTCCATAGGAACTCGCCACATTTTGTCTGATCCCAAAATTTAGTGCAAAGTTAGGTTCGTACAAAACCTGAAAGAATCTCACCTGCTCGCACGTACACGAACCAAACAATATGTGACAATAAAAATAGAACAACAGAACAAAACTTATAATGGAACAAACCTTACCAACAAAACTTTTCCGTGGTTTGCGGTCGTTCTTAGTTCACTTTAGAAAAATTTATAACAGAGAAGTCTGGCGTGCTTCACCAGACTGCTCTAGCGTACTTCGCACGCTATACTGCCTTGTACTTTTTAATTTATCTACGCACGAATTTGCCAACATATGATTCTCCTGGTTTCTATATTTTCCTACGGTGCAGACAGCTCTGCAGTCCATTTTGCCGACTTTTGGAAATTTGTAACAAAACAATCTGGCGTTCTTCGCAACCCATTGAATTCACGTACGGACGAATTCGCCAACCCATAAATTCCCCGGTTCTTATCGCTTTACATTTATTTCGATTTACAATTATAATTTCCTATCTTTTATAGCTTCTGAGACATATCGAAAAGTTTGCTAAAATTTAAATGTGGCAATATCGCGTGCTATTCCACTTGGAGGAATGGCATTAATTAATGTTATTTGACGCATAATATAATGTAGTATATGCGAGTAAAATTTCAGCATGCTAGTTTTAAAACTAATTTCCTAAATAAAATGATCAGTTTGAACCCCTCCCAAATGTGGTTTGAACCCCGCCAGTCATAATAACATTTATTAAATTACAATAGCACTGTCTGCCAGATCTAATACTACGCGAAATTTTTTAAAACTGAATTTCTAAATAAAATGATTAGTTTGAAACCATCCTAAAATTAGAATATATGCCCGCCACTGATAACAATATGTATTTCAGTGAGAAACATTCCAAAATTCCAAATTGATATTTTAAATAACATCTATGAAATTTAACAAAGCCTCAACAAACACTTATTGTACGGCCCTGGTACATTTTGTATGCACCTAATTTTCTAAACCGACCACAGTAGTATTTACGTAATACTGTGATGTAAGCTAATTACTTTTAATTTTAAAACTAGTTATGTCTTTATTGGGGCGGGGCTCCAGCATATAGCTTATGCGTGTTTATGTAGGAGTAAATAAATATTTACGTACAAAATATTTTGTTTCTTTATAGAATATATGTTACAAAAGTACTGACGTTTGGTAGTAAATATTTCTATGTATCTATGTATATATTTGTTTGATAGCCAAACGTCTATCACACTGATATGTATTGTTCAGAAATTATAGCTATATACATAGTGACTAATGGTTGCAGCCATTAGTAACCAATGTAACAGCCACAGTAACCAATTGAGTTTTTAACATATTAGGGGCTATATTTTTGGTATTAGTTTTAACTCTCATAAGTTATATCATTTTAAAGAGAATCACAAAGGCTATCAAAATGTACAAAAATATACAGCGTGTTACTACAAATAAAAAAAAGATATTACTCCATATAAAAAAAAATCAAAAAATCATTTTTAATGAATTATCCGGTCCATCTGCCTACCACCTTTCATCCAAATCGGCCCAGTAGGTTCGGAGTAGTACTTGAATGTACGTATTGTTTGGTTTACCAGAGTTGACCATCGACGTATGAGGAAGAAGGTCAAACTATGAAGAGTAATTTAGAAAGATTTTTTTCAACTCAGTGGCGTTTGGTTACCAATATAAATTACTAACATAAGATATTTAAATCAACGGGTTCAAACTTATTTGTTCTCATCAGTTCAGGATATATTAAAATATTTATGTTAATGTACAGTAAACAAATAAGTTTTGATATTCATCCGTTTACATGAATTCGATGAAACCCGAATACGGCCGATTTAAAACTTTAAATTGAGAAATCAATAGTACAAAAGCTTTAACACAAAGCAATAGTTTAAATTTCAGTCCTTTATTGTTTTTCAAAGTAATTGCGATCATTGTCGATGCACTTTTGTATTCGCTCAAACCAATTCTTATACCACTTATTCCACTCTTCAATGGGTATGCTCCAAATTGTCATCAGGAAAGCATAGACTACACCTTCAGGTGATTGAAATCGTTGACCACTGAGTACATTGTTGATGGCGGGAATTCTAAAAAAATCGTTGGGACTTAAGTCGGGCTGTACGGAGGATTACTAAACAATTCCGTGTTTTGTAGCTCCAAAATCTCAAATGTCAGTTACTCAATCAGCAGTTGCCACACTGCGGGAACGGATGGCTTTGTTTGGATTCTCCTCTTCTTGAAACACCCAAACAGTAGGCTGACTTTTATTCTCGGGTTCATAAGAATAAATTCAAGACTCGTCATCTGATGAAACTTGTTGAAGACTGATGATATTTTACATATTTTTTGAGAGGTCTCTGTTGAAATGATTCAGAGTTCTTCGGCACCAACTGACCCGAGCCGTCATTTGTTCCTCAGTTAAGAGATGTGGGATCCAATGGGATGCTTCATTACCAAGAATAGCAACCAACTCGACAAGACATTTTTGTTGCGATAAACTTCTTCGAAGTTGTAAAAAATTATCGCTTGAAATTGCTCTCGATTCAATTCCATGTTTCTCAACGCTTTATTAACTTTAAAAATTCGCTCTGACTAACCACTTGTATTTTGACAAAATTTTCAACACGTGCCAATATGATGTTGAGGTTAATTTCCGAATCATATGTTGTATTACTTGCACTCTCTACGTGGTTACTAGAAAGTTCATTAGGATAGGTATTGCTCTCAGCTAAGAATTTATTTAAAAATTAGCTTATAAGTAAAATTACATAGTTATGAATTTTTAGTAAAACTCTATAATGCAATAAGATAATGATTGACCAAAGATAATCAAGTAATGAATAAGAAAATGATTCAAATAATGACCTATAGTATAAAAAAGATTAGTTATCAAGATAAATAAAACCTTATGTTAATTTCTTTAAACGAGTAGATAAGATGTTCTTATAGAATGATGATTATTATAGGTGATATATTGTAAACTTATTATATAAAATATGTACTTCAAGCTCTTAAAAAATTAAGAAGTTTAAACTAAATAATATATAAAGAATAAATTGCAATATAGAATTGTTCAGTAATAGGTGTAACGCTACTGATCTTTTTAATATGAGAGAAACCAGAGAGCCTATTTTAAAACATCTAGTAAATTTATTGCAATATCTGTTTTTATTACTGAATGTTGTGCATTTCCTTGCATGTCCCATTTCGTGCTGTCTATTGAAGTAAAAGAATGGGGTTGCACTACCTTACAAAAAAAATTATAAAATAATAAATAAGGGCTATTTTTACCATTTATTTACAATAAAAAAAATATCTATATTAACTATTTGCGTTATTAGATGCATTATGTTAGAAAGGAATCTATTTTCATTACATATCATTCATGTTTATAAAATTTATAACATTTAATGTAAATTTTATTGACACGCATGTAATAAACTTCATATCCAAATATTCAACAACATTGCACTAAGTAGTAGTATTCATTGGTTTTCCTTTTACCATTTAAAATTTGTTCATCAATTTATTAATTGAAATTGGATAACCCTAATAGAGGTCTCATTCCAATCGCATTCTTTTCGATCGTCTCCTTTCAAAAATCGCACTATACGACATTCATACTTTTAAATTTTTTACCATGGGTATTATTTTTTCTTAATTATATACAAACGGTTTGTAGAGATTTAAGTCTAACAGACGTACTAAGGTCCCGCAAATGCGCTGATGTTTGTTATTTTCTCGCATTATAAATCCTTTCCATACATTGAGTGTTAAACATATAAGTTTCTTTCTCGTCATTGAATTATATATTATTGTATTACATTTTATTAGTCAATTTGTATTATATTAGAGAATGACCTATGTTAATTAATTAGTTGGATTAATTTACATGCTATAAGTAATCCGATAACAAATTTTATCAAGCGCCTAGTAATATGCATTACTTCCATAAGTTCATATAAATATTGTTGATTTTAGTCCTGAAGATGGATTTAAAAGTTGCTAACCGAAACGTCCACTGATGTTAACAAATTAATAATTCTAAATATATTCTTTTGTTCAGAATCGGAAGAATTTTTAATTCATAAAATATTATGATGCGAATATCACATATGTAGAGAAAGTACATAAGGAAGTTTTGCAGTTATGGTCTATTTTTTGACATCTAGCATTTTAGATATTCATTGTATTCAACTAATAGTAGTTGAACGCAATAGGTATAAAAAATATACGAGCATTTATGTGTTTTTGGTGATATACATTTTGTATTCATAGAATATGTGAAACTATCTATTTGTATAACTATTATAATTATCACTTGCATAGCGCAGTGACGAATAACAAAAAACCTAAAAAAAAATGTTTTTTTTAAAGTTTTTAAATTGTTATCTGTTTTTAATTTACACCTTATTATATGAGTATTAGCGAAATATAGACTAAAGACTCTTCTTTTTGCGAGTCTTGATGTTGATATTCTAGGGTTAGTATTCCCTTCCATATAAGATTTCAGCAAATATACTTTAGTTAATCTTTGCGCATTTTAAGTTTGATTTCCAAGTCAAACAGATAGCGACGATGATTTATGGTCACGTATGTCGTGCATAAGCGCTTCTCTCCGTTTACATTACGTTTTGGTGTGGGCGACAGGAAATGAGTGATCGTCGGAGCTCAGGCGTCCGCGTTGAGAGAAAACGTATAATAAAGTTTCGCCGTTTAGGTCGACGTGTTAAGGATTTTATCGGATTGTCCCATCTTGTAGATTATATAGTAAGGGTTTATTATATGATATTTTAGCATATGTGAGAATTGTGTTACTATCGTTAAAAATGATGAAAATAAATTATATCAATTTTATCTTAAAATATTTGTATTCTGATTTATTTATTATAGTTTTAAACCTACTGCCTTTGTCTCCCTGAGAAGGAAAATCTCAAATATTTTTATATTAATTTTGCCAAGACATTATCTTTACTGTTCAACTTACATAAAAGAAGATTTATTTTGTATGGTATTCATAAATTTAAACATAAACTCACCTCACAGGTGTTACATTACCACTTGCGATTCTGTGGTAATGAGATTCTATGCGAGTACTGCAATTGAGAGCTTTTGTCAAATCTCTTCTCCAATGACGCACAAGTTTTAAAGGGTTGAACTGCCCAGCTTCTCACGTTCTTTTAGGAATGCTGAATTGACATTATCCCACTCTAATTAGCCAGTTTACTACAGCGCATATAAAGTTTTTCAAACATAATGATTTGCTGACGGCACGATTTTGAAATATGATAAACACATTGACGATAACTACGTCAAAAACTGCCATAATAAATTGTGGTACCATTTCTTCGATTTTGGGCATATCTCCTTCAATTGTTTATACATGTCTGCTTTGTCAACAAAGCCAATGTTTTTATTGTAGTCATGGATAAGTGTTAACCGTAGCGCGTCTTTACCGTTGACCATCTATTCTTCTGTTCTTCACAATAGTTCGATCTTTTGGATTTTGAAAATTGCTTCTAAAGAGAACGGAGTTTTTGTCCATTTATTCAGTGACTACCAGACCATGATTTGTCATTCGCCATTTATATTCACCGCGTAGCAATTTTGACTTAACTTTGCAGTTGTTCAGGTATATACTTTCTGCCTTTGCTAGCTGTTCCACAAGCATATACGTTTCGATTAAGCAAATCCTTTTGCAAACTGAGACCATTGAAATAATTATCAACGTATACTCTATGGTGCTTGCCATGCAAACATATCGTGAGGTCCTTTACTACTCTTGCTTCAAGATCTTTTTCGTATACTTTACCAGCATAGTTTTGAAATTCACAGACATATCCGGCTTCATCGGCGCGCACCCAAACCTTATATCCTCTTTTGATTCATTTTTGGGGACTATATTGGCGCAAAGAGCTTTGTCTCTAGAACCGTACCATCGATTCGTCAACTGCCTGATTTTCATTTGGATGCCAGCATTTCAGAAATCATTTTTGCCATATGTTTACGAAGGGACGTATCTTATACAACTTGTCAAATCCGGGCACTCCAGTTTTAGGTTGCAACAAGTAATTATTAAAATGTAAATGCTCCAAAATCCACTAGATTCGATTCCGTGATGTTTGAGAACTTATATAATTATCATGCAAATCGTCACCGGAAGCCCAGTAGTCAGCTAACAAGGGCATTTTCTTTGCGGCCATAGGTATACTAATTGCAAGAAAAATTTTTAGTCTTTCTATACTAAATTAATTACCCTGGCGCTACAGTCCTTGAAGAACTTTGGACGCGGCAAAATCTCTTCAGTATTCGTCTCTCGGTGCAGCCTTTCTCCTCATGCTGAATTTGCGTAGATCTTCGTGACGCATCATCCATTTCTTTCGTGGACCACCAATGAGACCACTCCCTTCTGGTTTGGTATTCAATACCTTTTTCGGTACCCTGGACTCATTCATCCTATTAACGTATTCGAGCCCCAGCATTCGGCCTACATTACTGTCCGTTACGATTGGCGGCCTGATATACAGGTCCTCCGGTTCCGCATTGGCTCGAATTCTCCATCCATCTCCATCATGTGCGATTCGAAAAATTGTCCTTAAGATTTTGCGTTCCCAGACTCCTAGACGGTCTTCATTTGTGTTGGTTAGTGTCCATGTTTCTGAACAGTATGTTACTACTGGTTTGATGATTGTAGTATACACTTTCTCTTTTAGCTGCTTGTATTTAATGATGACTTAAACAAATTGAGAAAACTGTAGTAGCATCTGTTTCTGGCTGCTATTTCAGCTTCCATTTCAGTTGTCAGGTCATTGTCTTTCCGATTCCGTTACGATTCCGTCAAGATATTTAAATTGTTTAACCCTCTCGAATCCTTCAAACTCCGAGACATTTCTTCATCGAGTCTTGTGCCTGCTGTTATTCATATACTTGGTTCTTGTCTGGTTAATTTCTAGTCTCATAGTGGCTGCTTCAGATTTCTGGGGAACTAGATTTTCCCTTAGTGACTCTTGTCTAGTAGCTATCATATCTAGCGAAGCCGATAGTTTGGCATGTCTTGTTTAATATGCAGCTTCCAGGATTAATCGAATACTTTCTTACAACTGCCTCCGGTGCCAGGTTGAAGAGTAGATTAGATACTGAGTCTCCTTGCTTTAATACCCTCCCTATTATAAAACTGTCTGTCAGCTCTCCCATAACTCTCAATTTCTTGCGTCTGTCCGCCAACGCCATTTTGATAAGTTTAACAATTTTGCGGGTATTTCGAACTC
This sequence comes from Adranes taylori, assembly GCA_009867245.2. NCBI lineage: Eukaryota > Metazoa > Arthropoda > Insecta > Coleoptera > Staphylinidae > Adranes > Adranes taylori. The sequence goes on along the minus strand of WYDF02093153.1, from coordinate 1,211 downwards.
TTCTATCAGCACTCTATAAAATTGACCTCTCAAGGTTCGTACGCGGCCCGAAAGTCTATGAACAATTAGTGTAAGATGGTATTGTATTCGTAAAATTTTTCAAGTACCATCCTCTGGGAGAATATTTAATCAGTGGTTGATCGGTTGCTTCTGAATCTGCACTGGTATTCGCCCAGCGCTTCTTCTACATGTGGCTTCACTCTACCCCCTGTAATCTTTGTAAGGACCTTGTAACCTATATTCAATAGGGAATCCCTCTATAATTAGCATAGATCATCTTATCCCCCCCTCTTATGCAGTGCTAAAATCACTGCAGTATTTCACTCTTTAGGCATCTTCCTTTTCCCCAAAATTGTTCGCAGTAATTAGTGCATTTATTCTACGATACCACTCCCACCATACTTGAACAGTTCTGCAGGAACAACATCTTCTCCAGCGGCTTTGTTAGTGGTATGTCTGTTGTAACGAGAATAATGTTCTGATATCCGTAATTCGTATCTGTTGCATAGAAGTACGTTTGAAAGGTAATAACTTCTAGAAGTTCACCTTTAAACATTTGCAAAAATACTTCCACAAGTAACTTAGCATTTTGGTCAATATTTGAGCTAACAAACGAAACAAATTTCTATTGCATCTTCTAGATATATTGCTCAGACCATTCGAAATCGTTCGCGTCTTTAGCTTGTTGAACATATTTCATCAATTAGCAAAAGGGGAACTTCATCATCATCATTCCAGTCTTTGTTGTCTCTAATACAACACCTGTGCATTGTGAGATGTAAATATAAACTAATATAAAACATTAATTTTGAAACCGATCCACATTCTCAGAATAAATCAATCTCTCCAGAGTGCCAACGACACTAAGTACTTTGGCATTATCTGCATCGGTATCAATATCAGACGGTATTTCATCAAAACTTTGTTGAAATTTATTTTGGAGCAAGTTCTCCTATTCATCAGAAAACCAATATTGTTTTCCATTGCGATTTAGAATGATTGAACATGTGAGCAAGTTCTACGTAGCTTTAATAATTTCTTTGACTCGACGATGATAAAATTTTAATTTGAAAATACGGCGCTTATATAATTATTATTAGTGGTATTTAATTTGGAGTAATCATAGCAGAACGAGGGTGTCAAAAATTTAAACACACATTATTAAGTTCTGAATTTAAATCTAAAATTTATTAATAATTAACGAAATATAT
>WYDF02093142.1:0-10834 GCA_009867245.2 Adranes taylori | reverse complement strand
ATGATAACTGCATGAATCACAATTACATGTTTGGACAAACGAAATAAAATGAAACTACATCACCATCTTAAATAAATGGCATTAAAACCGACATAATTATATAATAAAACGCATGTTCAATCAATGGAAGCAATTACTAAAATTACGGAATTTTCGTAATGAATATTTTATACACGTAAGTTAAAAGCTTGTTAAGTTCTATATTCAAAATTATAGGCCAGTCTGGTCAACAAACTCAACCAATATTTCCATCTATATATATTTTCAATAACATCAGAAACTACGACGTATTAAAATATCCGAAGAAGAAGGAAAATATTCCTAAACGTTAGTAGCGAACGTATGTCCTACGAACTTTACTAATAAATTCCAACTTCAAAGTTCATCATGACATTCAATTAATTCCACGTAATAAGTTCACTAAAATTAAGATTGAAACGTCTTCAATTAAAATAATTTAACTTTACATCTATTAAGTCAACATCTATTAAAAATTACTAATTCAGACCAACTTTTGATAAGTAACATAAGATTTACACTAATTGTTTATAATTTACGATATCAACTAATTCTTATTAACAAATTTTAGCGGTTATTTTGGCCATTTGATGCGGAAATATTCATGTTGCAATGCTTGCGATCACTTAAACGGGCATATGCAACCAATATAACTTTCCGATTGAATTTTTAATTCTTTGTTATCCATAACTTTTTTCTCAATACATAATGATCTTCATTTAAATCTCTTCTATGTAACATAATTATATTTCTGAGCAGGACGCCTAAGTAACTATTTAAAACTCAGTCTCATTTATTTAAATCATTACATATATTATAATTGCCTTTTTATTCCAACCTAAGGTGTACAAATAAAATATTTCTTGTACGTGATAATTAATAAAACTTATTGAGCCATGATAGTGTTAAATTACAATCGCGTTTGAATTATTTGCTACAGCATAAATATTGTTGCTTGCAAGACTCTATTCTTATGCATAATTCACTCAAAAAAATTTTAATATGACACTCTAAGTGTCTCCTATTCAAGTATTTTTGCTTTGATTCCTTTTATTTTGCAAACTTTACTGTATAAAATTGTTCATAATAATTGTTATTGCATTTAATTAAAGATTATAACATGTTTTAAATTCTCTATATTGGTATCAATCTACGAGGTGTGCTTTAATACTCGGACAATATAAACTTAAGTTATCAAAGAGACTAACCCGTTCATAACATAATTTCAATTTTCTTTTCTTTTTTGCAACTAGTTGCTAATTTCTTTATTTGAAAGTATGTAATTAATTATCATTAAGTACAATAATTATTTGTTTTATCAATGTTTTAATTTTCAACATGTTTTGAACTAACGATTTCTTTACTGATAGCTCCAAAGTTTCGAAAACTTAGTTTAATTCACCTGTCATCACGTTTCTAAATGAGATTTTCATTTCGTGTTTTTTGAAGCCACTTACTCTTCTCTCACTAATGAATTCTACGAGTTTGTTAATCTCCGCTACCCACTCTTGTTCTGAGCTGAATTAGTCGTCTAAGATCATATTCCAAAATGTCCCTTACTGAATTATATACTTCACAGGAAATATTTCCCACTTAAATATGTCATTAAAGCTTCTACCCTTATTTAACATACTTCGAATTAGATTCATTAACTTTTCATAACTTCAGCAGTAATTAATTGATTTTACTGATATACAACAATTTTTAGCGAGTTAAAAAAACTTACCTTCATATCGTCCAGTTTGATCAAAAATGTTTTCTTTCTTTCCTATTATACATGTTCCTTTCGTTCCAAAACTGTAAAATAAAAATCATGTTCGGGTTCTATTTCCTCTAGACAATCATACTAAACTGTTTGGTCGGACTGCGCAAAGCAAACCAACCGCGGATTATCATCATTTGTTTCGATATTCGGTCTACCAAAAGAAACACTTCCTAAAGATGCAGAATGAAATATTGAATGACAGTTGGATTTTTTTCCAACTAAACGAGAAAATTTTATATCTACGTTACGTCTATATTTCCTACAACTCTTGAAGACCTGAGTAAAACAGGTTACCAAATGTCTATCAAATACAATTGGATTAACATGTTTCATTAAATTTAAATAAATGGCAAAAAGTTTTCCTTTTCTAAAAGCCATTTATAACGAAACGATGACTGGAGTGGATATTCCATCATATTGAATTTTGTACGTTTCAGTGTTGCATTTTGTACGTTTCATTGCTCATTTCAATGAATTAAAACTAAGTGTTCCAAAAACTCCATATATTTCATAAATTTAACATAACCAATGCTTTCAGCCGGTAAATGGTTACACTTTACACAGTTACAAGGAGCATTGGATGCTTATACTTGGTTAAATTAATGAAATATTTGTTGAAAATTTATAATAATTTGGAAATTTAAATTATTGCTTTGCTTAAATCAAAATACCTTTACAAAAGTTAAACCTGTTGTACAATAACTGGATTATTGTCATTACATATTTATAAAATTTCAGAGAAAATATTGAAGAAATATCAATATAAAGAAAAATAAAATATAATTTGACATATTGATTACTCAAGTTATTTAAATGACATCCGTTGCTTACGCGCTATATTTATCTTAATTTTTATTTATTTAATTAATTTTATTTCAATTAATTACTTTTCAGCACTTTCGTATCGTTTGATACTCTAAAGCTCTTTTCTATTTATTAAATTAATTTCTATGTATTAATTAATTCTTTTTGTTTAATCCATTTGTTCCTTAAAACTTATCTATTTAATTTCTTATTTAATAACTTCTTGTACCGTTTTTCTGGCACATGAAAAACTGTTACTTGTATTACACAGGTCGTAATCAATCTTAATTAGCATTATTTTAAATTAATTTTTTAGGTTAATTTAATTATAGTTGCTTTCGTATCGATTGATACATTGAAAGAATCATTTATTTGTTTAAATTAATTTTTTAGATTAATTTATTCATTTTAGAAACATTCGTACTTTTGGTAATTGAACGATTTGATGTTCTATGTAAAATACGTCTGCAATGTTTTGAACGAATAACTTTTCAGCTTATTTATTTTTTTGTTACGAAAGGTCGTAAATCTTAGGCAACTATGTCATAAATTTATTTTTTAGATTAATTTATTTATTTAGTAGATTTCGTACTGCATTAGTACATTGAAAGAACTATTCATTTATTTAAATTAATTTTTTAGATTAATTAATTTATTTGGAAGCTTTTCGTACCGCACTGGCACATTAAAAAGATCCTTTTATTTATTTAAATGAATTTTAAGATTAATTAATTTATTGAGTAGCTTTCATGTCGTATTGGTACATTGAAAGAACACTTTATTTATTTTAAATTAATTTTTTAGATTAATTTATTCATTTGGTAGCTTTCGTACCGCGTTGGCACATTGATAGAACCATTTATTTATTTAATTTAATTTTTTAGATTAATTAATTTATGTCGGTGTTTTCGTACTGCATTTGCACATTGAAAGAACCATTCATTTATTTAAATTAATTTTGTATATTAATTTATTTATTTGGAAGCTTTTCGTACTTATTCCAAATATTTTAACTGATTGTGGAGAAAATAATTCCTCTACAAGAACTATTCAATATCATTAATACTTGGATTTACACATTACTACAGGAAACAAATATGTGACGTAGTGATTGATAACCTTAGTTCCACATATTATTATTTATGAGCCAGCATTATTTTTAATCAATATTTCTAATTGTTTATTGCTTATCACAACTATAAACTAAAATATTATGTTTTGTGTCAATTCTCAGCATTATAAAGGAGATATTATTATATTTGGCTAAGGAATCTAAATTACCAAAAGCAAAACACCTAATATAATTAAGTTAAGTCATAAAAATTGTAACAGATGATATTACTACAATGTACTTAACTTTTTAATGCAAACGCTCAAGAAGTATTGGATAAACAGGTTCTAGTGGCTAAGAAGCAGTGGCTAATAAGATATGTAAAAGGCAAAAATTAACAAATATTGTATCTTTTAATAATACAATATATAGACTGGAAAGAAATTAGAAATATTCAAATGTATCATACTTGGAGAGATTTAATGATTTTTATAATTGAATGCATGAAATTGTAGAAGAATTAATGTCTAAAAAGGAAATAATTCAAAACCAAAATCAACTGACATGGTTTGATACCGAGGTTAAAGAGATGATAAAAATAAGAGACCTGCAATAACAAAAATGGGTATACAGCAAACATATTGAAGATTGGAATGAGTACAAAACAAAAAGAAATAGTGCACTTAAGCAAATAAGGGAAAAAAGTACATAATATGATGCAATATACTGCAACAGACAAAAACAAACATGATCCCAAAGGTTTGTGGAAAACTTTAAAAAAACTAGTTTCAACATAAGGAAAAGGTGTAATTTATGAAGAAATATAATTTAATGGTAGGGTGTCCACAGATATTACAAAAATAGCAAATGAATTTAATAAATTTTTGTGAACTGTATTAGTGAATTAAAACATTTATGTGGTACAGGTAATAATATAATAATCAATGAGTGTGCAAGCGAATGGGAATTGACATCATTTAAACTAATAACAGAAAAACATTTAGAAGAAATAATATATTCTGTTCCAAATAATTCAACTCCAGATGACATGTTGATAGAACTGTTAACGTTAAATTCTGATATACTAAAGAAACCACTCATATATATTGTTAATACATCATTAGAGATTGAACAAATACCGGACCAATTAAAGATATCCACGCTAATACCTATTAGGAAATAACAAAATTCTAAGAAAGCAGAAGAATTTAGACTAATAAACACGATCCCCACTATAGGTAAACTTATTGAAAAAGTAATATACGAGCAGACGATGGAATATATAGAAGAAAGAAAAATATTAAATAAGTATGAATCAGGATTTAGAAAGAATTTAGTTGTGAGAGTGCAATACAATTAGTACTGAATGATTTAAAAAATAATGCAGGCCAAGGAATATACACATTGGTAGTATTTCTAGAGTACAAAAGAGCTTTCGAGACCATTGATAGAGATATATTGATTAGTAAATTATATTCATACGGAAAAAAAGGAACGGCTTTAAAATGGTTCAATGAGTACCTGAGTAGTAGAAAACAAAGAACAAAATGCAATCAAATAATATTTGATACGATTCAAATTGAAAATGGCATACCCCAAGGAAGTACATTAGGACCGCTTCTTTTTGTATTATATATAAAACAAATAGGACAGGTACTGAAACATAGCAAGTATTATATGTTTGCAAATGATACCATCTTGTATATAGAAAGACACGACTTCGAAATAATGCAAAATAAAATAAACGAAGACATAAAAAGTTTGTATAAATGGCTGAATAGTAATTATTTTATGCTAAATGTTGAAAAAACCAAAGGGATTTTATTTGGGAAAATAAAAATTATGAAGAAATGAAAGAAAACTGAAGATAGGAATAAATGCTCAAAAAATTCAAATAGAAAAATTAGCAAAAATAGGATTCTTGGGGAGAATCACTAAACATCTTTCAGAATGGGCAAGAACAACAGTTTACAACACTGCAATATTGCGACATTATCAGTTTGCAAGTACAATTTTATATCTTGGTAATCAAGCAGAACAGGGAAAATTGTAATTATTACAAAATAGGGGAATGAGAATAATATTGGGATGGGGCAGGTCACAAAGTATAAATAATATGCTAAATAGATTGAATTGGTTGGATATAAAAAAGGTCATTGAGATTAATGCTCTCGTTTTTATACAAAAAATTAAATTCAAACTAGCGCCTGCATATTCAGAAGAATTATTAAAAACATTTGATGAAACGCACGAACATGAAACAGAAAACAAGAATAAGTTTATCCTACACCACACCAATAGTAGAGCGGCACAAAATTGAATACATTTTAAGGCAATTATTAATTACAATAATCTTGAATAGGACTTTAAAGACTTAAATGTGAACAATTATAGAAACAACTTAAGAGAAAAATATATTAATAGATGACTAGATGCAATAATTAGCAATTAAATATGATAGTTTAGTTTATATTAATTAATTATAATATAATAGTTTTAAGCAAATCATCTGTAAGCTAGATTGGAAGCAAGACATATATCATTTATACTTTTTGAGTATATAGTTTATAAGTAAAGTTTGTAAAATATATTTATGGACCTTTCTGCTAAATTAACACTTAACTAACTAACTAATAGTGTCAAAGAATAATAGTGTCAAACAGCTCACTCCTATGCCTAGTATTATGAATGTGATTTTTATTTCCCATCACAATAAATTTTGTATAATTCTTGTAAACGTATTACAACAGAGTACACTGCATAAACGGTCAATATGTTGTGAGAAGGGGGCTAGAAGTGAACGTTGAGAAAACAAAAATAATGGTATGTAAGAAGGGTGGGAGAGAGTGTAGAAAGAATGTCTTTAATATAGGTGAAAAGGGGATAGAGAGAGTGCAGGAATTTAAATATTTGGGATTCACGTTGCCACAAAATGGTTTGTGCAAAGAACATGTCGAATTGGTGACGAAGAAGGCAAAACGGGCCATAGAGAGAATGCGGGTTGTATGAAATTTGGAATGTTTGTGAGAATGAGGTTAAGATTATGGATGTGTGTGTGTGTGAACATTGTAATGATGTGTGGAACTGAAGTATGGGCGACTGAGGAGAACGAGGGGATAGGGTGCAGTTGGGCTGTGTAAAAAGGATGCTGGGTCCGGATAGAACTACGAAGAATGAGATTGTATTGCAGGAGATAGGAAAATTCAAGAGACAGATAGAGAGGATGTGTGGAAGAGGGGATGTGGTGGAGGGATTATTGAAAGGATAACAGATTTATAAAGTCAAGAGAGAGATTTGAGAATAAAAGATAATAGGTTTAACAGTGAATATGTGGGGTGTATGGAGGTGGGAGGGTATGGCTGAGTATTTGTAGTCTGGAATAAGTATAAATGATAAAAGAATGATTGCAAGGTATTTATGTGGGAGTGAGGAAGGAGGTAATAAATACTGGCTGAAAAAGGAAGAAATATTATGTAGAATATGTGGAAAAACGGATGAAAAATGGAGTGATAGGATTATGGAGTGCGAGGGGATCAAATGGAAAGAGAATGAACAGGAGTTGGGTGGAAATAAGAGGGTGAGCTTGGGGAAAGACCGGAAATGATTAAAAATCATGAGGAGAAATATAACGGAAATAAATAAAAGGAGATGATTTCAATAGAATAACGTAGAAATTGGAGGGTGATAGGGCAAGGAGGAAGAGGGTGTGATGGAAGAAAAGAGAAATAGTAAGGGGTGGGAGGGGAGACAATGAGCGATAGGATGTATGGGAAACAGATACGTGAGTGTAGTAAGGAGCTTAAGTGAGATTTGGGAATAGGTTAGGTATTGGAGATTGGGTATAGCAAATAGGATTGCGAGTGAGATATGTGGGGGAAACAGGAATAGGGAACGAAAATAGCCTGGCCTTCTCCCGGGTAAGTTAAAATCCCCTGTAATTTTTGAGTTTTATTAATTTTGTAATTAATGGGAAATATAGGATTAATTGGAATTTTCGGAACGAAAAGAAGGGAATCTATCTTCTTTTTAATGTTTGTAATTATGAATTGTATACTCTGGTTTTATGATGAATTGTTTATTTTGTTGGTGGACATTTGTGAGTAAGAATAAGATGCCGATGTGTTTATTTAATTTAATTGAATTTCATATATATAATCATGTGGTAAATAAGTTATAAAAAATTTTGCACTGTATTTCAAATTAAGTTATTATTGTAATTGAGCAGAATTTATGCCAATAATGGTTTATTTATTTATTTATGTTATGTTTAATAAAATGTGGGTTGCAACTTGTACGGTACTTTAGAATATGAATATGATTGTAACTGACTTTTTTCTGTAATAGAATGATTTTTCCACCTGTGGGTTAGAGCCCGAAAACAAAATACTATATTTCAACAAGGAGTACAAGTATCCATAACACGTAGTTTTTATGATATCCACGGTACACTGTAATGAAGTTATTTTCAGAACAAAACATAACTTAGATAGTTTTGTGCATAAAGCATTAATATGTTCGTGCCATTTAAGATTGTCGTCTATTGTTAGACCAATCATTTTGGTATTGGAAGATTCCTGCACATACGTAATCGCATTCAACTTGAATGTTCATGCCCCGGCAAGTGTGTTTTGAAGGGTTCTAGAAACCGATACCTATAATTTTGGGCCATTTTATCAAAGATTCATGGATGATAGGTAAGTGCCTTTCAGTTTCATTTAAATTATCAGCTTTTATCAGAAAGTTAGTGACTTAAATCCTGGCCTTCACAATAATGACAATATAGTAGTGTGCCAAAATTCGTAACAGAACGGACAACTTCATATTTATCAATTGACTGACCAGAAATCCACAATCTTCTTCAACGCCAAAGTAATAAGAAAAGAACTGTAGAAATGACCCGTACTAATCAATTTTTCAAAGAAAACATTACAGGACACAACTTAGTTATAGATCGACAAACCAAAGAATAACAATTCGCAGAAAACAAACCAGTTTCTCTTCTGCTACCTAACGGAAATTGCTTCGTCTAGGCAAATCAGGCCGACGCGCATACCATAAAAATTGAGCTATTTCTAGGGATAACAATGACCACATAGCAACACGCCACAAAGGTCACTATGGTTAAAATTCTACACAAGAGCAATCCTGCAATAGAAAAGAGAGGATGTTATTTACAACGTTACATTCATGTAAGTGATTCTCTATACAACTATTCCCTAATTATAAGCTATGAGCTTTCTGCAATTTTCTTATTCTCTGACCTTCAACTAACATGACTAACAAAGCAGCATGTTACACCGTCCCAGATAGTCGTTTCCATCCCAAACGATTTACTACATTTTCTGTATTTAGCAATAATTGATCTATTTCATTTTGATCATGTCATCTTACTATTCGTTTATGAAATGCAACTAGCACAATACTTGTTTAAATTAAAAATCGATCTGCATAGAAACATAAAGCTGCAACTTTGAGAAAAGTTTACTTCATTGGTCTTCGGATTCAGTAAGTGGTCGTATTTGGTAACGTTTCTATTCGATAACATTGAAATAGGAAACAGATGTTGAAACATTTATTTAACTGTCGTTTTTAAAACACTGATATAGGCTAGATGCCCCAATGCATAAAAAATTTAGGATGATTGAAAAACTAAACAGAATTAAATGTAGAGTATATGTAAAATTTTTTAATTCTAAATTCAAATGCGCCAATAAAGTCCTGCCAATAAAAACAATAAAAGAAAGTAATGATAATGTGTGAAGTTGTGTGCTTTTATTTTTTATCTTAGCAAAAGTTCTAAAATTTTTCTCATTGCTTTTTTGTTTCATTCAAAGTATTAATATCGTACAAGAAAGAGAAGACGAAAAAACTTTTTCCACTTATCTAACAATCCTCAAAGGAGGAAAAACAGATTTTCGTGCCATTTGGGAAATCGAGAAAGTTTAACTATAAAGATTTGAATAAAGATAGCATTGTTGTCATTTGTACTATTTTCACGTTACAGAAATCTAAAAATTTTAACTGCATGTAATTTAAATTTTATAATACTGTATTCCTACTCTCATTTATATTTACATATTTTTTGTCTTTTATTTATTAATAATTATTAACAGCCACTAAATCCATTACACTTCAATTTTGCTATCAACTTTTAGCCCTCTTATTCCAAATGTTCCGCTAAATCTAACGATACAAAATTTAGCAATTTCACACTTAAAGAAACTAACGATTTCTTTCGAACACGAGGAGCAATACAAACACGTCAATATATCTAACGAGCGCGAGAGTATTATTTTGTATTTTGAATTCCCATGTATAGATTGTTTATTATTATGTACATTTAGTTTGAGATTAGTTTAGTTATAATTATTTTATATGTTCTTTGTATTATGCCAATAAAGGTTTAATTAATTAATTAAGATATCTTTTTTGAGTTCACATAACTAGAGGAGCTCAAGTTTTTATATCATAAGCTACAAGAGAGTTAACATAATATTTTACAACGCAAATTGCCCAAAATAAGCTGCCGTCGACAAAGAAATACTAAAATTTTATTAAAAAAACCTAATAACTAAAAGCAAAGAAATATGTTGGAGTGATCTTCAGCATGTTGTAGACTCCATAACCCTAAGATAACAACAACGAAGGACGCACTACTGAACGGAGAAACAAGACCCTTAATTGAAGCTGCAAAAATTGTAAAAGCAGGAAGAGCTATAGCGAGTGGTAAAGCACCGGGGATAGATGAAATTCCTGACAGAATAGCCGAATTATTCACAGTGAGTAGACCGAAAATATTGACGGAGGCTTTCCACAATAATGACCACTGAACAAAAGGTTAATTGTATGTAACTCTTTTACGCGCTCGTAACTAGAACTTAATCTAATTACTATAGAGTATCACTAGATCGACTTAGTTTGAGTAAAACACATAGTTCTAATGCTAACTAAATAATTTCGGTTAATTAAAGGTAATCAGTCTTTCAGACTATATCTAAGGGTAAAATAATACGTTATTTGTAGGTTAATGAATTGATATAAACTATTTGTACGTTCTATGCATACAACGATGTTTTCATTAAATAATCATAATGAACGGAAATAAATAGCAACATTAAATACTTATCAAAATGAAAATCATCGGTAGTTGGACATCAGATTTTAGCTATATAACAATAGCCGTATTGTTCGCACCG
>WYDF02093131.1:0-10835 GCA_009867245.2 Adranes taylori | reverse complement strand
ATGCAAAAAACACACACAAAAATCACTCGAAAATGTCCGGAAAACGAGGAAACTCGACTCCGGGAAATCAACAACACTGCTGCTGATAATGTTTACTACGATGGAAAGGTTTCATGAGACCAGACAACGCCACCTATAAGAAGACCTGGCAACAGACATGTGTTCGCTCCTGACGTCATGTGTCCGCTCCTAGTACTTGGACCATTGTAGTTGTGTTTACGTTACCTGTACACTTTTGGAGGTTATATGCAGATATAGCTAAATTATTAATTTATTAGTTGCTATAATAATTATTATAGCATACTATAAATGGCGTATAATTGTTGTCTTCCCGTCTGTAGAGCCAATTATAAAAATGGACCTAAAGTGAGCGTGTTTTAATTTCTTTCAGTGGATGATTTAACAATCAAATGTTTCAGATCAATTTGTAAGGATAATTATGAAGTTACGAAACATTCTAAGGTAGGTTGTTCAAGTTAGAAATGAAATTATAATGTATGCTAACTGAACAGTTATTTTTGGTTAGGTTTGCTACCTACATTTTACAAATCAGCATATCGAAAGAACAGTCAATATGTTTGATGAGAAAAATGATAAATTGGTTACTGCTCGTCTTTCTATACCAAGACTTAAACAGGTAAAACATTTTTAGAATTATATTAATATCTATGATGTTGAAATCTATATTTCTATGTAGGTGTAGTTCCAAGAAACTTACCAAACTGTTGATTTGGACAATATCTGTCCAAATCAACAACAGGCTTTCGAGGAAGTCCAAATGATAGATGAGAACGTTTGGAACACAGCGATGGAAAATGCTACGACAGAAGGTATTGAAACAGAGAAAAATTATGAACAAAAGTAAAAATTACTACTCTAAAAGAACTAAAATAAAAATAAGTGGTTGCATTATTAGTGAGAATTGGTTAGTAGTTAAAAAAATGTATATAGTTTTTCTTTTGTTATTTAAGTATGAGCAAGTGCTGATTTTGCAATGGTGTATTGAAATTAACAGTTATTTGATATTAAGGGTGTTCATTAAAGATGTTCATTTGAACCTAATTGGGAAGAATTGGCTTCTAATGAATGTGAATAATATAAATGAAAATTTGAATATAATATAAGTATTCGTACAACAGAAAACATGCGCATGTAGACATTAAAGTGCAAGTGTTTACATAAAGATAATTCTTAGTGCTTATGATCATCTAGTCAAATATTGTCAGAGGAAGAGCCGCAGATAATGTTTTTGAAGGAACAGATTACACTAATAAATATTCCTAAAAACAGATATAATGTAGATACCTTATTAGTTAGTTCATTGCTTCATTCTATTTCACCGCATGCATATAAATTCTTATTGCCTTCAAGTAAATTTATTATTATTCCCAGTGTTCGTACACTCAGAAATGTTTGCAATAATTTAAATTAAGTATTGAACAGACTTCTAAAGATTTCTTAGATTATATATCTAAACAATTGAACTTCCTGATGATTAAACAATTTTTTTTGGATGAAATTCATATGAAAGAAAATCTGAATTTCAAAGCAGGTAATATAATAGGCATGTCTGTCAACGAAGAAAATTTAGCTAAAAGTGCTCGTTTTTATGATTAGTACTTGAAAATCTTTTGAATTATAACTTCAGTTTTCTAGTAAATAGTCAACTGTGAATAGTATATGTTATTTGTATCCTTTTATATTAACCAAATATTACATGTTCTTTGTTATTTGAAATTAAATTTGTTAATAGTTCAATAGTTTTTAAAGTGCATAACTTTCTCTCGTTTAACAACATTTACATATTAACACAATCCATCATTATTTGTATAGCGCGGTTCGGCCTATGTGTGATGACGTCAGAATTTCTGTTGCCAGGCCTTGTATCCTGGTGTTGGACCAGAACACAGATCAGGAATATATAAGATGATCAGAGAGATATGAGAAAAATTCTATAGGAAAAACTAGACAGCTTATGTACAAAAGACTAATATTGCTGTTTATTTTTCTACAGAGATCTGTAAATATATAAATCCTTACAAGTAGTATTTGCATAATAATTGAATAAAATATTGTCTATTAATTTTTAGTACTCTTCTTACATATGTGACAACAAATATTGAATAACTTATATAAAATTATTTTAAAGACAGAATTTAATGAAATTATCATACTATATGATAAAAATGAAATAAATATATGCGTTATAGTATTTATAGAAATATTTTGAAATAAATTTAAAAAAATCGTGTCTGACTTGGAAAGGTCATCGAAATATGTTCTTTTTAATTTTGGTTTTAGTGAATTAGTTGGAAAAAAATAGAGCATGCTGAATTATTGATGTGATCTTTACGCATCTTAACCCTTTTAAACCCAATGTGGCTCTCAAGGCACCTTGGTGCACTTTGTACATTTGAATTTTTAAAAAATAGTCGGAAGCGACTATCACTTTATAATGGATAAAACTTGTCAACATGGCATTTAGTCATGTGAGTTGAAGGCAGTGGGATCAGCTGATATAGTAACCCAATGCTGTTCTTTCTTGTGACCCAACTTACGCGGCAAAGTACGTGTTGTCTGTTTTTCAATGAGTATTGTGTTTTTGTGATAATTTATTATTTTCTTTCGTCTCAAAAGGTAAGTTTATGAGTAAAAAGTAAATTTAATATGTTTTAAACTGACAGAGTTTTGCTATTTATATTTAGTTGAAAAACTAAGGGTGCTTTTCAAGACACCTTGCGTTATTTTGGTTACATTCATGAAAAACATTGAATTTTATTAGTTCATTTTAAATTTTAGATATGAGGCGATTATTTCGCTCAAGGGGTGAATATATTTTATTCCTAGTTCCTAAAACTGGAATTGAATCAGATATAAATGAGGAAGAAAACCCAGGGGCAAAAACGGCCGATGAGATTGAAACAGTTGTGGAAAATATGTTTGATGTATACAATACGGATCCATTCAACGAACCAGTTGAAGTATGTTTATTACAATTTACAAACCCAGCATTCTATCATTTATTTTACTTGTTGGATTTTTTCTAGTTGAATGATATAGAAAACATGCCTATTGTTTTCGGTGCCGATCCATACTCGACTGAAGATGCTTTTCAGGCTGAAAATACATTGACTGCATAACATAAGTAACGAGCCGGAAGTTTCTATGTAAGAAGTTGAAATTGACGAAAATCTTAGTCATATCCTATCAGATGTTATTGTGAATAACGAAAATATCATTGAGATGGACGTTCCATATCCCCAAGTTAGGAGTATTGATCAGGTTTGTGTTTTATCAACTACTAGGTATTTGTCTTATTTTCATTACCATTGATTTTATGAATATTTTTTCTGCAGGAGGAACAAAATAGTACAAAGAAATACAAGACAAACAATAAAACAGGGGAAACAACTAACTGAAAAGTTGTTGGGACGAACGAAGGGTGGAAAAGTGTCAAAGGCTAAAAATAGAATATTCATGTAAGTGCTCAACGTTGCAAGTAAAGTAGATACAGGAATACAGTAAATCAAGTAGAGTGTTGTAATAACAATGCTATTTGTTTCAGCTGGTCGAGGAATCAATTCAATAAAGAAGTACATTTGTCTGAACGAAAAAGTTTTAACCCATCCACACAAGAACAATCTTATCTGACCTACTTTTTACAATTTTTTGATGACGAATTACTTGATCTTATCGACCTAACCAAACGAGACATTCTAGACTTTCTAGCGATTGAACTCAGGATGGGATTAGTTAGAATATCTAACTTTCGAGATTATTGGAGCAAGAAACTTCGAGTTGGACTAGTTGCAGATGTCATATCTAGAAATAAGTATCAATTGATTAGAAGGTTTTTACACTTTGCTGACAATAATACTGAACATACGGACAAATTTTACAAGATTAGGCCTGTAATGCAACATATTAGGAAAAAATGCATGGAGATAGAAGAAGAGAGGTATTATTCAGTGGATGAGATGATGATAAAATATAAGGGACAAAAAGCTGCCTCTCGTAAACGGTACATGCCAAAAAAACTCATAAAATTGGGAAATGTTCGTACGTGCTGGAGTGAGTGGCATAATATACGACTTTTTGATATATGCAGGTTCACAAACATTTCAATATATCGATTTTCCGGAAGCTGATCGCGTTTTACTGATGTCAGCCAAATGTGTTTTGGGCTTATCAAAATCAATAAAGCATACTGCTTTATCAACTATGTACTTTCATAGGTTTTTTAACAGAAAACTAACAGAAAATTCTGCCATAATTCCAGTTTATTTACTTTCCGACAAAGAACTTGAGGGCAAAGGTAATTTCGACTTTGTTACTGACAATGAAAAGTCCGTTTGCATTGTAAAATGGCTTGATAACAAGTCCGTCATTGTAGCGTCAACATTTGTTGGGTGTCACAAAAGTAAAAATATAGGACAAAGAACAAAAGAAAAAAATTGAAGTCGATTGCCCACAAATAATACAACAATATAATTTATTTATGGGTGGTGTAGAATCTCGGGGATATATCTTCATAAAACACCTCTAAGAACAATGAAGTGGTATATGGCTATTGCAGTAGTTCATTCCTGGCTGTTATATAAAAGAGACAATCCGGATGCCAAAATTATTTTGAAAGAATTCAGAACGGACTTAGCCACAATGGTTTTATATTACAAAAAAAACGACGTTACCTTCGAAAGATAGCAACACTTTAAGAAAAAGCACGCCTGAAAGGTCCAATGAAGATAGCCACTTTCCAGATTAGGGAACGAGAGGCAAATGTCGACGTCACAAAAAAACCACAACTCTTTCGTGCGTAAAATGTAAGTATATTTTATGTTTTACATCAGAGAGAAACTGTTTTTTGGGATTTTCATAAATAACGTATTTTAAATTTTGCTTTTATGAATATTTAAATATTTGCTTCTATATTTTTAAAAACTTTAAATATTATTTTAAATTTTTTAATGTAATTGCAAATGGGTTGTTATAAATGTTTAAGTTTAAATAAATGAGTGGAAATACAAATGTAATTGATTCCTTTTCCGATCTAAAGTCGAAAATATACTTAAGTACTTGCTTACCGTAAGTGCCCAAAAATCAACAAAAACATTTAGGACCCAAAAATCAACAAAAACATTTAGGACCCAAAAATCAACAAAAACATTTGTTTTCGCTTAAATCCCAGGGCTTGGGTTTTAAAGGGTTAATCTACAATTATTATTCGGCTTAGTTATGCAATAGTAGAATTATTCGGTTATGCAATAGTTAGTGCTGCCAGATTTCTTGCAATTCAAATCGGGACCCCTACTCGAGATCACTTAGTTTTTCCTTTCCCTAAGATTCTATTCCTTTAATGTCTGCTCCAATTTTTATTATTAATTTACTGTGCACATTATTATTTCCATTTCTTTCTCGTCCGCAAAATTAACATTAGCATCGTCCCCCTCAAATCCAATGCATTTTTTAAAAATCAATTTTGAAGTCATTTAACGTTTGACATTTAACGTTATATTTTTTTATCTTTGTGATTACTAGAATCAGTACTAATACTATAAAATTAGCAACTTTGAAGTTGGTTAAGAATAAGATGCACTGAATGAGGCCATGAAGGACTCAAACAAGTTGTTTTAGTCCTTGTCGAAGACTATTGTATGGCAATTTTAGAATTCAACATCTTTGGAATTAATTTATTAAGACAGTCTGTAGAAGCAAAAAATGGATGTTTTTAATTACATGATATGCAAAACACAATTCTGTTGCGGTTGTCCGTTCTTATTCTGGGCTATTTTGTTTTAGAAAATATTCTATAATCGTTTGAGACGGGCTTGTTGATGCTACTTTGGAAGTATGTTTCTTTTTTTAATCTAATCCTTCATATGAGCAATTCCAATTAAATGAAACCGTTTAATTGTTACGGATAGTAATTTGTAGTAGTCAGTCGTAACCGTTGCGTCGAAGAATGCTCCCAGATCACTCTTTAGCTTCCAATTATTCTTATAGTTTTCTTCCTAATCAAAAGATATCACGTGCAGAAAAAAACCGTCCGACCACTACGATATGTGTGTGAAGACTGGAAGCAAAAGTCAAAACCAGTGCTGCGCTACCGCTTGCGATTATTGTTGATGTCACGTATACACTCAAGCCTATTTGCATAAGTACACATCCGCATAACGACACCATGCGTAAACTGTAATGCTTAAAAAGTATGTAAACTAGAAAAATTGGAAACTGGGACTATTTGTCGTCCCGAAAGGTTCGTTCGGGGCATTGGGGTACGAAGTTTAAAAGCGGTGACAATCCCGTTTAATCTGGATGCCTGGCAACCCTAGCAATAGTAGAATTATTGTATCACATAACCGAACCTACCTACTTAATAAATTATATTGATAAAATTCTTATGTGAACTACACTTCAAGCATTTCGCAATGTTTTGACAGTTAAGAGTGGGGAATTATAGGTCTATGCAGGCCATTTGTATTTCCACGTAACTGAGTTAATGAGACTACCAAAAAATATAAATGTTATACCATATTTTTAAGCAGACTTTAATATTTGTCATGAAATATATATATATATCTTTGGCTACGACACGTAGAAGAACGACAATTTTCTACCGCCATTTTTAGTGAAAAAATGATTTTTTTTCGCCAAAAAATAAACCTCATATTAGATAAAATTATACCATGGCATAGAAAATGATATTTCTGATGCTTTACAATTTTTTTAATTTTAATTCCAGAATTAAGAGAGGAATTGAAAGCCAAAGACTTACTGCAAGATGCAAAAAATAACAGGGCAAATATGATCGGACGCCTTGCAGAACACCCAGATCAAGAGGTCGCAATCCTAGCTGAAGGAATGTAACTCCAGCCAAATCTCAAGGAAAGCCAAAATATTAGTTGAAGGAAAACTATCCGGAAAGTCCTATTAACTTCCCGGATCTTACGAAGAACCCACTTATAAGCCAATAGGTTTAAAAAAATGGAAACAAGGAAAAAACATAAAGTCATGTCCTTGTTAGACCTTGCTGTTGGTAAGCATGTGCACCAATATACACTATTGATAAGTGTATATTAATTCTAGAAGATCAAAGAAGATAGACAATTAGGATATGCTGCTAATAAGATCTTTTAAGATTTGACATTTGCCTTTCTCCGGGCGCTCATAATTTTTTGATTGCGCGCGTATACTCTGCACAACTTTGTCGCCCTTAGCTACGCGTCTGCTGAGAGATTTTAGTGCATCCTGGCTGCCAGATAAGATAAAAATTCGTTTAGTCTGGACAGCTCTCTTAAGCATTTCCTTGCGAAGATTGCTATTATATCGGCTTAATGGACCAGTATATCTTCCCAAATTGATTGTAAATCGATCATTTAGATACAATCCTGCCTCTGTCTCTTACTTCGTCTTGGCGCCATTCAACAGCAGTGGGCATCATTCAAAAGTATCCTTACAATGATCCTTGTCAGGAATGATTACCCGACAGGAGTTCTTAACATGACATGTATTTATTGTGTCTGATGGTATGTTTAGAATGCTGTCTTCGTTTAAAATGTAGGGAGTTTGGATTCATAAGCGCAATTTTCTCCAAGTGAAAACATTAAGCTGATTTAGAACAATAAAAAAATGATAGGAACGTATTAGTAACACTGTTATATTTTCTACATCGTTATATTTTCTGCATAACGGTAGCCCTTGTGATTCTCTTTAAAATGACATCAACATACGGGTCCATCTTTAAGAGTTCAGAAGATAAACGCTCTTAAAAAATCTCCATAGTTATCTAGCTAGATTATACAAATACGTGTTGCGGCTTAGCAAGCAAATATTTTACATTTTATGAGACCTGTAAGCTGACATTATGGCAACTTGATAAATGTTATGTTCAGTAGGGAATCCAAAGTATATTTATGCGAAGGGCTTAAACTGATCACACGCATATTGAACTCAAATATTTATATTTAATTTTTAACTATTACATACATTTTGAATGAGGTCGATTAATTCGCCTACACAGTGAAAAGTACTATGAAACTGAGATTAAAATAAATATTTGGAAACAAGTAACAAGTAATGTTTGCTAAAGCAGAAAACCCTAAGCTCAACTATACACCAGTAGAATACTAAAATCTAAAAAGGCCAGAATATTAAACGCGAAGGCGTGCGAATAAGCTCTTACCACAAATTCAAAGCTATGTGATTCTATGCTGATCCATTTTTGATTTAATCAACCATTAAACTAAGAGAATTGAATAGATGAGGTGACACTCACATATAAATTGATCAATGTTGACTTTCAGTATATGAATGGTGAAACTTTTGTGTGATACTTTGTTCTTATAATATAATAAAAACACTTGTTTTAAAATGGAATTGGTTTAGACTAGAAAATACTTTCAAACTTTCTTGAAAAGTAAACTTTTGATTGGTGCTGTTTACAGGTAGCGGGATTGATTTTATATGTAAGCGCCAGATATGCAAAATTGGAATATGACAAGAAAACATAAATTGTAAAGTTTCTCAAGAATAATTTGGAGACGTTGCAATTCGTTAAACTAACATTCAAATGGTACTCGATACTTGACCTATAAATTCTTTCCATCAGTTTAGTATAAATTTCATGTAGGCCGATTAACCGAGATGCGAAGAGTAATAAGTTCCAAGAACAAGTTTCTAAATAACAAGTTCCAAGAATAAAAAATCAGCTAGTCGTATTTTTAGAAAAAATTTCATACAATCAAATTTTATATTTGTTCAATTGTAAACTTGACTAGAATCTTGATAAAACATGCCTAAAGGTTCATTTAATGTTACAAAAATTAATTTATTCCGCAATTGAATTGATGCTATATTATAAATGAAAATCGCTTTTCGTTATTTATCTAAATATATTGTTATAAATTTTAATTGAAAATTCAATTTACATGGAAATATTTATTTCCAAAATGAACAATGAATTGATATTGATAATTTCATTTCTCATTATCAAAGCAGCATCGGTTCTCTTTCATAACTTTTAATGCGTTTCTTCCTTTTGTTCAAATATCGCATACATTCGAGTTCAAACAAAAGAAAATATCAAATCGATTAATTGAGAAAATAAGAATGGAAAATGCAGAAGAAATTATATTTTACATACATAAATATTGCAGAGAATAATATACATAATGATTGTGTACAGGCTCGTATCTAATTATTGTACTACGTGCATGTCTTGAAAAGTATTCAGAAAGTCTCATCTAAAAATTCCATGTGACGTAATCTTTAATTTTTTTTTGTCTGCTCGATTCTAACTTTGATCTCGATTTTCGGATCATTTTGTTCATTGACGACAGCTTCCTCCAGGTATCGAATTGTATGTACTTGTTCGACAAATCTACCATTTAGATATAAACAGCTGGTCTTATTTGCTTGGATAAAACCACAAGCTTTCGATTTCTTGGCACTCATGAAGAGGCCGAAACGCTGGATATTTCTGGCAGTGTGGTATGATAAGATCCATAGCTCTCTGTATATCTGTGAGCTTGTGTGCTATTTTCACGGTGTCGTCTGCGTAGCGGAGGTTGCTGATTCTTTTACCTTTCATCTTGATGCCTATATTCGTGCCATCAGGTGCTTCTCTGAATATACTTTCAGAATAAAGATTGAACAGAAGGGGAGATATAATGCAACCTTGTTGTACAGCGTTCTGCATTGTCATTTTTAGACGTTGTGCCGTCCACTCTTACTTGTGCAGATTGGTACCAGTAGAGGTCGGTAATAATGTGCAAGTCGCTAGCTCTTAGAATTTCTGTCATCTTCTGATGAAGCAAGCAGGAAAACCCTATTCGAAACTCAACGTAGCAGGCGTATACATCGATATTCATATCACTGTGTGAGTACATTAAGTGAAAACAGTGCCTCGCAAGAACTTACGTTTTTACAATGAGTAAAAATATTGAGCTTAAAACACTTTGCTTATGTGTTGTCAACGACATTAATGTATATACAAAATCATTGAAAATGTCAGTTTCATCCAATTTTATCTACTTTAATCAATTTTATTTAAAACTCATGTGTACGGTGTGGTAAAATGCTTTAAACCGTATAATAATGTGTAAAAATTTGCTTCGTTTTGATCGTACTTCAATGTGATCAACAGAGTGAAAGAAATCGTGATGCAAAGTCGTCATGCATGCTTACGACAGATGGTACTGGACTTCAACGTTTCATATGAACTCGATCGTACCATTGTTACTGATTGTTTCTCCAAAAGAGCTGAATTGTTTACTGATCCTACTTTCATAAAACGCATTATGATCGTAGACGAGATTTATTTTCTAGTTTGACGTGCAAACAAGTCAACAGGTTGCTAAATGAAAGAAGAGGAGAAATAAGCCAAAAGCAATGAAACCACATCAGAATCGCAGAAATATTTTATTATTTGATTACAGTGGTGTTGTGTATTCAGAATTAATGCTAGAGGAACAAACATTCAACAAAGAAAAGTAGTTGAGTTTCATGAGGCGTTTCCGTGAAAATATCGAACGAAAAAACTTCGAAATGTAGAAGAACAATGAATGGATTCTACACTAGGGCTCGCATCTTTATTTCTTTAAAAATGGCAAATATTTAAATATAATATTAAAAAAAAAAAGGTGGAATATTTATTAAAATGCAATACTGTTTGTTGACTCTTTCAATGATGGTATCTCCAATTTTGATCTCTCTGTCGTCGTCGATTTTCGTCATGATTTTCGTTTTCGATAAGTTCAGCTTGAGACCAACTTTGCTTGACTCTTCATTCAACTGTTGTAACATGATTTGGGCTTGGTATAGATCAACGGCCATCA